>JASANE010016268.1:0-15955 GCA_030248225.1 Trileptium ribeirensis | reverse complement strand
TAGTAGCAAGCCCAAGCTTTTGTGGAAGAGTCATGGCAGCATAAAATTTGTTCTGTTCCTACACAGATTTGAGGTTTACGTCTTCAAATCTTGGAGCGGGCGAGAGAAGCTTTATTTTTTAAAACGACGGCCCGTCAAAAAAGGGATATCGGTACAATTTTTATCCTTTTTATAAGGACCCCACCAGCAGTTGAGGGTTATACCCCTGGAACCAGAAAGGAATGGTCAATATACCCGTATACGCCTTTGTATAGTCATGGCGACAAATGGAAGACCCTTCTCAAGGAAATGTTTATGAACCGTTGGCAATATATAGTGTTATATTTTAAAATTTTATTTCTATTCAAATTTCATTGCAGAACATCTCAGTTGTAACGGAAAGACAATATTTTGCACACATGCACAGACTAAAACTATATAGCTTAATAGTTTTACGTGCGTTTTATCTGATATATACCAATAACACACACGTTTGTGATCTTACAATATTCACATGTGAAAGAAATTCTCGGCACTTGCTTTGATGCCCTAAACTTTTGTAGTATTATAAGTAATTCTGATTTTAGAAATCATTCTTTAGTTTTTGAAAAGAGTGAATGTTAGTAGGGAAAACCAAAAATAAAATTTATTTTTCGACTCTTGAAACCACCTCGATAACAGAATGTTGCGCTGCAAAGACAAGCAGGTTTTATATTCTATATTTACATTTGTTTTCTACTGATATGGGCATCGGAACTATCTGATTATCCAGACAGTTTATCCCGGGATTTTATATGCCTTAACCGTTTTTCGGTTTAATCTATTGATATTTCGTGAGCCTGGTTTTTAAAAATTGATAAAATGTAGATGGGGTACTACAATTATAGTTTACATTAAATGTTGTATATGAATGTGCACTTTTCTTGCACAATTGAACTCACATATTATTTTATACAGCACTTGATCAAATGTCAATTAATGCAGCCGACACTCGTTGCACAGATCTAAAACTGATCGCACAGCACAATAATATGCATTTTGAGACATTAGGCCTGCGACTTTTATTAAGCTTTTCCCGCATAAATTAATGTGCATTTCGTACAATATTGAAGAAACTTTTGCCGCAGCGGCAGATTGAACCTGGATCGGTTTGAGTTCAAGCCTTGTACACTAACCACTACACTATCTAGGAGCTGTTGCTCGGTTTCTTAAAGAACCTCACAAAGCGAGCGAAAGGTTTAATATTGTTTCGTTGCGCTTTGAAGTTTTTTCTACTCAAAAAATAGCCGAATTAGTTCACAAACAAAGCTTGTTTTGACACAGAATTTTGCAGCACATGAGATAATTATACTTGTAATTTCATATAAATTTCTCGTGATAACTATTATATGCCGAGTTATCATTTCGCTTTTTTAACGAGCGATTGAAACTATAAAGTTTTGTAAAAATTAATTACACAAAATGAAATGATATCTTGTCTCATACAAACTCTCATGTAATTATTGGTATATAATATATTTGAAATCTTTTGAGTTTACAACAGTTGCCTGTCAGATATAGTCTGAAAGCTGCGGCTAACATTGTGATTTTACGATAAATATGAGCGATTAGTAAATGTTTTATTACTCTAATTTTAATTATAACGTTTTAGTTATAATATTAATAGCTAAAAGCAAAAACTGCTTATGTGTCAACTACAATACGATGTGTACACAGACTTTTATAAAAAACCCTAAATCCAAAATAAAATTTCATGCGAATCAGGGCCAAAGTAATCCTGAGGGGCGGAAATAAAATGCAGGCCATGCCGTTCTCGATATACTAAGCCTTAGCCTTAGTCTTAGCCTAAGCTAATGTTCTTATATGAAACATACACTAATCCTAAGCCTAAGTCGGGGGCTACCGCCCCCGAACTCCCCGCTCTAAGCTGTTCTGTTTTCTAACGTTATAACGTACCGCCCCTCATGGTTACTTGGGCCAGAATCAGAATGGCTGAACTTAATTTAAATTTATGATTTTAAATTTATTTAAATTGAATGGCAATTTGAAATGAGTCGATATAAATGGAAATTAAGTTTTCAAATAGAATTTCAAAGGAATTATTTAACTAGATATAGCGGGACCTCAATTTAAGTTCATACTCACTTAGGTAGTCAGTAAAGTAAAGGTTTTGACACCGCTTAATGACCCATTGAAAATTCACAAGTAAAATCGCACAAGTGAGCATATCAAAAAATTCAAAATACTTTGTCCGAAGCCTCATGTTTTGTCAACCAGATATCACGTTTCTGCCTAAAGCCTATTCTCACTATTCCAATATGGTCTATTGATAACCTGGTTCAGACTCCCAGTTTGCGGTTATATTCCTGCTTATACATAGTTTTTATTTTATAGGTTTAATTAAATACTTTTATTAATTTTGTTCATTATATTATTTCATTTTGTTTTAGTTTTTAATATTTTATTTTATTTTTTAATTTTTTTATAGAAGCGACAGAATTCATCTCAGCTTAAATCGGAACTTGAAAAGACATTATTAATGCAGGTTTTGTGAAATAGCTTTGTCGCTCAAATTTGAACTTTTCTGTTTTTGTTGTTTCCGGCTTTAAATCCCGCGTTGATGGGGTATTCGTTTGAAGAAGTTTCCGTATTGCTCCGGAGTAGATTTTGTTCCAGATAGATCATATAACTAAATCAATTTCTTCTTTTAATACGCTAAAATTTATGTAAACTTGCTATTTTATTTACCTAATTATTGTTCTTATTCTCTCATTTATCATCCGCGCTTTTCTGCGGTTTTGATAGTTTTGGGATAAACTTTAGCTCGTCCAACGAGGTGGTTCTTGCTTTGTCAGCTACGTCCCTAGCTGAACCCGTATATCTATTAGTGTTTCTGGAGGAACAAACTTATCGTTCGTTCATGCTTTGCGCAAAATTTGAGCACTAAATTTGAACTAACTTTGATAAAATTTTTAACCGTATTTTACCCAATTTTTAATAAATTAAAAAAGGAAACACTTTTGTAGTATGAACATTAGCCATTCAGGGACATAAAGCATAACTTGAAAAGTTTTGAACTCAAATTTTGCGCAAAAAGTTAGCACGTTCCGTGAATACAGCTTAAGAGCGAACGAAGCAATTTTGGAATACAACCTAAAAGACTCATCCGTAGGACACGCCATTGTTTTTGACAAAGATATTTAACAATTATAGATGATTGTTACACGGTATGTAGTCCAAAGAAACATTTAGCTTTATCTGAAGGGAACGCCCGCAGTTAGGATATGAATTTTTTAGTTTAGTTGTTTTCTATTGTTGATACATACAATAATTATGTCTAGCCCAGCGATGGAAACAGGTCACCAGTTGTGACCTATGGCTGGCCTGATGCGCCAAGGTTGAGAACCGTGACCCTCGGGACCTATGACCTACAAACGCATCTATCATAAGCGTCCATAGGTGGTAGAATTACCCCTGACGACCTACCCGCAGACGTGACCCGCGAACGTATATGTTATAGGTACCGGTAACGGAGTAGGGATTACCTCCTAAGGTTCGCATCCACATCCCTGCAACCCTCACCCTCTCTGCACAGAGGAATGTTTTAGCGAAAGTTGGCAAAATAGAGTAAAAATTAGCAAAAATTGGAGTAAAATTGATAAAAATAGGCAAAATTAGGAAGATTTTATGGCAAATTCGCAAAGACTAAAAACTATTTTTGAGTTCCCAAATGTTTTAAGTTAACTGGGTATCTGTACACTTACAAAAGGTACAGAAAGTTTTTACAAGTCATCTATTGCTTCTTCCAAAATTAGACTACAAGCATCGATTACGTGTTTTGAACCTGAATTTAGTTCAATTAAGAAGGATAACTGTTGAAATACGACTATCTATATTGTCTAAAAATTATTACTAAATATTTTTCTTTTGATACATTTTTCTAAATTATCCCATATATCGGAACAACGATTATAACTCTTCAAAATTACTTGATCAAAGATACAGCTCAGATATTCGTAAGAGCTTTTTCTCTAATATGCAGAGTGATGATACCTTGGAAGTGTTTACCTGAATCAGGAATCTCCAGATCTAGTTATTTTTAAAATTAGATTAAATCTATTTATCCGATTTCTTGGGGAAGGATTATTACTGCTAAGGTTGGATCATCTTCTCCCACACCTGCTCAAAACGATAATTATTAATTTTTTTTATGTCTTTTAATTTTCTTCTGTTATGTGTTCTACTGTTCATATTAGGTTTTGCTGCGTATATTTGGAACGATGTAGTGAAGTGACACTACTAAATAATAAAATTAACCTAAAAATGTTAAACGCATTAAACCCATTTTAAACTTTTAAATTTTAAATTTTAAACCCATGTTAAGCCCAATAAAATGTTTTGGTAATTTCAAAAATTGTTTTTCTTGTGGGGGTTTTCAGCGAATTATTCCTAAAATTCGAATAAATTTTGGGTTTTTTTTGAAAAATCTAAAACAACGTAAAAAAGCAACACTTCGCTTACCTGCAACAATACTACTGTGCTTAGTTAATCAAGATTCGTATTCCTAAAAGCTTAAACATATCTTAGTATTAATTCATTTTGGCTATTTTAATGGTATATGCTGTGGAAAAAAACAACGTGAAACTTGCAAATTATTACAAATTGCCCGAGGGTACAGGCTCCACATCGCCTCTGCCGAAAGCGGCTTCTCTCTGTGCTGTTTGAATGCAAGTGTGCAGTGTCTTTAGACCTAGTATACTAAAGTTAGCTTCTTGTCTTCTTGTGTGAAAATATAATATATATATATAGTTTGCACATATATTTTGTATTTAAAAAGTGATGAAGTGTTTCTTAATTTGTTTTATACATTTCTGTAATTTTTAACGAAAAGCCGATTTGAAAGTATAGTTGTGTTGGCTAAGTTTTGCATGAAATATATTAAGACTACACGATACAACAATATTGGAATCGTCTGACGATGCTGAATCGTCTGAAAGGCTTCTATGGTCCGAAAATGGATTTTGAATTTACAAGCTTGTGTTAGGGCTCCTAAAATATCTCGGTCTAGTGTCCATTTAACTATAACTGGCCGGGCAATATCTGGTTTCAGTTTGCTGGTTTACGTGGGCTAGGTATATTTTAAAGCGGAAAAATGCATTTTGCTGATGGGAACAGCAGATTTTCGTTGGATTGGTGCCCTGGATTAGCGCCTGGTCTAGCGTGCTATTGTACTGGTCACCCGCAATGCAATTCTGACCATGAGGACGTCTGGGCATGCGTGCGATGACCATCTCACTTAGATATGAAGTGACGGTTGCTGTCGATGTCAGGTAGAGGTTGCATCTGATGAGAAGTAAGTTTTTTATTCTCAAGAATTGAACAACGATATACAAACAGTATGATCTATTGTTGAAATAAAACTGAGTTTATTGGAGAATTTATATAAGGCGAAGTAAGTTTTCTAATCTCAAAAATTGAACAACGATATACAAATAGTCTGATCTATTGTTGAACTAAAACTGAGTTTATTGGAGAATTTATATAAGGCGAAGTAAGTTTTCTATTCTCAAAAATTGAACAACGATATACAAATAGTCTGATCTATTGTTGAACTAAAACTGAGTTTATTGGAGAATTTATATAAGGCGAAGTAAGTTTTCTATTCTCAAAAATTGAACAACGATATACAAATAGTCTGATCTATTGTTGATCTAAATATGAGTTTATTGGAGAATTTATATACGGAGTAGTAATTTTTCTATTCTCAAAAATTGAACAACGATATACAAATAGTCTGATCTATTGTTGAACTAAAACTGAGTTTATTGGAGAATTTATATAAGGCGAAGTAAGTTTTCATTTCTCAAAAATTGAACAACGATATACAAATTGTCTGATCTATTGTTGAACTAAAACTGAGTTTATTGGAGAATTTATATAAGGCGAAGTAAGTTTTCTATTCTCAAAAATTGAACAACGATATACAAATAGTCTGATCTATTGTTGAACTAAAACTGAGTTTATTGGAGAATTTATATAAGGCGAAGTAAGTTTTCTATTCTCAAAAATTGAACAACGATATACAAATAGTCTGATCTATTGTTGAACTAAAACTGAGTTTATTGGAGAATTTATATAAGGCGAAGTAAGTTTTCTATTCTCAAAAATTGAACAACGATATACAAATAGTCTGATCTATTGTTGAACTAAAACTGAGTTTATTGGAGAATTTATATAAGGCGAAGTAAGTTTTCTATTCTCAAAAATTGAACAACGATATACAAATAGTCTGATCTATTGTTGAACTAAAACTGAGTTTATTGGAGAATTTATATAAGGCGAAGTAAGTTTTCTATTCTCAAAAATTGAACAACGATATACAAATAGTCTGATCTATTGTTGAATTAAAACTGAGTTTATTGGAGAATTTATATAAGGCGAAAATCTCAATTTGTGTATCAGGCAAAAATAGTCACGTAAAATTGAGCAAATTATATCTGCTGGTAAACTGGATAGCGATGTTTCTAACGTGACCGGTTAACACTCAGATGTTTTCGTGCAGCTTACTGCATGCCGATAAACGCTAAACTCTTAAAAAACTCGGGAGCTTTTTGTATCAATCTAACATATCCGGAAACAAGATGCTACGCTGTGACCAGTGGTTGAAAGTCGCCGTTTAGTTGGAAAAATATAAAAAATAAAATATAAAAAATACCTAGCTAAGTAATTAAAGCTTGAAATAAACAATATTTGAATTTTTAAATGGTAGTCGTGAAAGTTGTATGTTGAAGGTGCATTCGCAATCGGCTGATCCCAATGAAAACAGACTATCGTGGACTTCTAGCCACTGTCACATAGCTTTAACGTTAGGCAATTATGTACACGTCATTATGGTGCTTCCTTCAAACTCTTCAAGCTAACACAGCATCGGCGAGTGACTTAATGTTGGTTTGACCTAGGGTCTGCAACCTAACGGTTATAAACAACGCTTTTAACATTGGACGTCGTAAACTCTGTATTTTTTGTTGAAAAATGTTTTACAGATTTATTAGCCACGCTAAAACTGCGTTGTAGTGAGGAGTGTGACCTTACATTCACACCAATGCTCGTTGTTAATTATCTTAGGACTTTTAGGATTTACCATTGACACCTACCTCAAGCCTCAAATTAGCAGGGTCTTAAAACGGTCATGAAAGCTGATTTTTCAAGATTATCTCCTCGACTTAAAGCAGCTGCAAATTTAGATCTGAATGGTTACGCCCAGTAACCAATCAACCGCAGCTGTGAGGTTAAGCGAATGCAAAAGAGCCATACTATTTGGGCCCAGGTAACCCTGATGGGCGTTATGTTATAACGTTAGAAAAAAGAACATCTTAGAGCGGGGTTTCGGGGGGGGCAGCCCCTTCTACCGACTTAGACTTAGGCTTAGTGTATGTCTCATATAAGGACCTTAGCTTAGGCTAAGGCTTATGGATTAGTATATTGAGAACGGCATGGCTTCAAATTTACTTTGGCCTTTTTTGTGTAGTGCACTGTGAGTCATAACAGCTAAACATGTTATAGTTGTACATATCATATATGATGTATGTTTATACGTGATATTTAAGCTTTCATATTCTTAAAACATTTATATCTCACTGTTTATGTTGTTGTTAATATTTCAGACGTTTATGCTGTCAGAAATCATCGACAGTGAACAAGCGATAAGCGAAGGTGAAAGTCAAGTTTGTCAAATCCTAACAACTCGACTCTGGCCAATTGAGCGCGATGTGCCTTCGTCGACGAGTGGACTCATCGACTTGATCAAACACGCCCGGTCGTGGCAAGCTCGAATGGCAATCACTCAAAAGGAACAAAGTCCAGCTGTTGTAATGTCACAGTAAGCAAGAATGATTACTTGTAGCTTGTCTTATTTATCGCCACGATGGGGTGAATTCTGAGTCGAGCACGATGTGCCTTCGTCGACGAGTGGACTCATCGACTTGATCAAACACGCCCGGTCGTGGTAAGCACGAATGGCAATCACTCAAAAAGAACAAAATTCGAGCTGTTGTAATGTCGCAGTAAGGATGATTACTAGTAGCTTGTTTCATTTATCGCCAAGACTGCACTCAGAATATTATTTGTTATCTTTTCAATTATTATAAGAAAGAAGGGTAACATTAATCAAGTATAAAAGCAAATATATCTCTAACATTGGGTACTGCGGCTAATCAAGCAAGTGTGGCGGCTAAGCTCTATGACCCGGCGCGGGGAATGCCTAGGCTCTATGACGCGGCGAATTGTGGTAAGCCCTCGAATTTGAAACGAGCTAGATGGTATCAGGCCACCATTTAACAAGAAACGCGTCCGTGATAGGGGCGTTTTGAGAGCACTTTAGACCGCGAATATTTTCGATGTACCAGAAACTATGCTTGAATACGACAAAAGTATGGAATATTGAAATGTGAAATGAAGAATATACATACAATGTACATTGTGAGTCCGCATGTCAGGAGTGGGGTTATGGGGTCTTGGAGCGGCACTCGGCGGTTAGTAGGAAGGTGCGGCGCCTCAGCGGGGGAACGCTCTAGCGCCCATGAGCATGTATGATTGTATATATAAGCCAGTGCATTACTTGTCTCCAGAATATGCATAGGTTGAGAACAAGTTTCATACGAAAACGTCCGGTGACAATTATCCAACGGAGGCGAAAACAGAGCGGCTTACGTTGGAAAGTCATGCCTGGACAAAGTTTGCAGGGCCTGCTGTATCGCGCATTGTGATAGTTGGACCTTTGTCCGAAAATCGTCAGCTGGCCGAGCCGAGACAAAATTTGTAAGGTCTGCTGTATCGCGCATTATGATAGTTGGACCCTTGTCCGAAAATCGTCAGCAGTCCGAGCCGAGACAAAATTTGTAAGGCCTGCTGTATCGGGCATTATGATACTTCTACCCTTGTTCGAAAATCGTCAGCTGTCCGTGCAGAGACAAAATTTGTAAGGCCTGCTGTATCGCGCATTATGATAGTTGGACCTTTGTCCGAAAATCGTCAGCTGGCCGAGCCGAGACAAAATTTGTAAGGTCTGCTGTATCGCGCATTATGATAGTTGGACCCTTGTTCGAAAATCGTCAGCTGTCCGAGCCGAGACAAAATTTGTAAGGCCAGCTATATCGCGCATTATGATAGTTGGACCTTTGTCCGAAAATCGTCAGCTGTCCGAGCCGAGACAAAATTTGTAAGGCTTGCTGTATCGCGCATTATGATAGTAGGGCCTTTGTCCGAAAATCGTCAGCTGTCCGAGCCGAGACAAAATTTGTAAGGCTTGCTGTATCGCGCATTATGATAGTTGGACCTTTGTCCGAAAATCGTCAGCTGTCCGAGCCGAGACAAAATTTGTAAGGCTTGCTGTATCGCGCATTATGATAGTAGGACCTTTGTCCGAAAATCGTCAGCAGTCCGAGCCGAGACAAAATTTGTAAGGCCTGCTATATCGCGCATTATGATAGTTGGACCTTTGTCCGAAAATCGTCAGCTGACCAAGCCGATACAAAATTTGTAAGGCCAGCTATATCGCGCATTATGATAGTTGGACCTTTGTCCGAAAATCGTCAGCTGTCCGAGCCGAGACAAAATTTGTAAGGCCAGCTATATCGCGCATTATGATAGTTGGACCTTTGTCCGAAAATCGTCAGCTGTCCGAGCCGAGACAAAATTTGTAAGGCTTGCTGTATCGCGCATTATGATAGTTGGACCTTTGTCCGAAAATCGTCAGCTGTCCGAGCCGAGACAAAATTTGTAAGGCTTGCTGTATCGCGCATTATGATAGTAGGACCTTTGTCCGAAAATCGTCAGCAGTCCGAGCCGAGACAAAATTTGTAAGGCCTGCTGTATCGGGCATTATGATACTTCTACCCTTGTTCGAAAATCGTCAGCTGTCCGTGCAGAGACAAAATTTGTAAGGCCTGCTGTATCGCGCATTATGATAGTTGGACCTTTGTCCGAAAATCGTCAGCTGGCCGAGCCGAGACAAAATTTGTAAGGTCTGCTGTATCGCGCATTATGATAGTTGGACCCTTGTTCGAAAATCGTCAGCTGTCCGAGCCGAGACAAAATTTGTAAGGTCTGCTGGATCGCGCATTGTGATAGATGGACCCTTGTTCGAAAATCGTCAGCTGTCCGAGCCGAGACAAAATTTGTAAGGCCAGCTATATCGCGCATTATGATAGTTGGACCTTTGTCCGAAAATCGTCAGCTGTCCGAGCCGAGACAAAATTTGTAAGGCTTGCTGTATCGCGCATTATGATAGTAGGACCTTTGTCCGAAAATCGTCAGCAGTCCGAGCCGAGACAAAATTTGTAAGGCCTGCTGTATCGGGCATTATGATACTTCTACCCTTGTTCGAAAATCGTCAGCTGTCCGTGCAGAGACAAAATTTGTAAGGCCTGCTGTATCGCGCATTATGATAGTTGGACCTTTGTCCGAAAATCGTCAGCTGTCCGAGCCGAGAAAAAATTTCAAAATTCTCCATCAATTCCATATGGCATTAATTTATTCAATTCTATTTTAGCTAAACTTGACGTCATCTGAGATTAATCTTTTACAGGACACCCACATTCTTTACCTTATAAAGCATAAGTGTCTATATGCATAGCCTGTACAAGGTAATTATTGACCTGAGGGTCGAAGCCCTCCACTCCTCGACACTTCTAATCGTCGCGCCAAAGGCACATAAGAAATTTTGGGAAATATGCCAAAAAGTAAGGAAACTTCAATAAAAAAATTAGCAAAAATTGATTTGGCAAAAATTAATGAAATTTGAGTTAATTTTAGTAAAAATAGGCCAAAACTAGCAAAAACACGGGAAAACAATGGAAAAATATGAGTTTCGAAAATATCAATAATTTAGCCTTCTGGCGTACCCCACCCACTCTTCTCATCGTGAAGACCTTGCCTCGGACGCACCAACTATTTCCCCCCTCTATCCGATCGACGGACCTTGGACACCTAAGCGCGTAAAAGCTAATGTAATGTTGCTAACCAAATGACTTTAATTGGCTATCTGTGGGTGTTGATATGGAAAATATTAACAAAGACATTTCTTACCTATGGGTTTGAAAAGTACCCTAGGGCTGTACATGCATTAATTTCAAAATCATAAATATATTTTTCCGCGAGAACGCTGAAACAAAATAAATATAGGTAATAGTCTTCCAATTTGTGAATATATATATATTTGATCATTAGCATTATTTATACAGAAATTTAAAATATTGACAGTGTTAATATTGAGTTGGTTTAGCTGAGATTACTCAACTGTAATGTAGCGGCAAACGGGTAGTTACTAGATCCTACGCTGGGACTGTTTGTATGACAGGCGCTGTACCGTTGGAAAGTTTACCCGATGCAATATAAATCTACGCATCATTGCTGCTTAAAATATAAATTTATTCATAGCTGAATTTTGAGCAAATCGGCGTATTCTGTGCAAAGTTACAAACGATAGCAGTGACATTTGGGTGTTTTGATATGGAAATTATATAGCCTCTTTATTTTATAGCTACATATTTATTGGAATAAACTCAGCAGTAACCGCTTCTACAAAATCGATATAGGTACATTCGTACAATATATTATGACAACGATTTATACACAAGTCTTGGTCGACAATATTGCTTTTAGCAATCTATGCCGCAGTTTGAACGAGGTTTGCAAAATATTGATTATAAATAGCTTATAGGTACATCCACTGTCAAAATTTGAACCAATCCGCCCGTCGGCCTAAAGCCACTTAACAACAGCAATACCTACTCAATTTGGACACAAAATGGGTAGATTTTGCTCTCTTATTCAGTTGCTAAGAAGGTAATCGGATAGATTTCATTCCTACAGTTGCAGTAGCACATGTACCCAGGTGCTTGTAAAATTTTTGTAATGTCACTTTACCGGTTACCTTACCATGTTATAGATGGAAATAACAATATATATACGATGTGATTTTGGTTTAAAGGTGGATTTATCTGAGCAAACTGGAAACAGATACATACAGAGTAAATGTTTCTGCCACTATGTGCCGAAGGTTAGTTGCAATCAATGGTAACAAAATTACATATACCCGCGTGTCCGTTCCCGAGTCATAGCCGTTGATGGAAGAAAACTGGATTGGCGCAGTAACGTAGCAATAGTATATTCGGTAGCCTAGCAACAGGATAATCGTAAGCACAGAACATTGTTATTATCAGTTTCAAATTTATCGTGTTTTACGGTGTGTCTTGCTCGGAGTAGTATTTGTCGCAGTATGCTGATAATTCCTTCTTGACGGTTACCTATGCCTTGAAACCATTTGGATATTTCCATTTTGAGTTTAAGAACTAGAGGCGTCATAACTACTTTTGCCGAATTAATATTTGATATTAATACTTAGGGCAAACCCGACGGCAATAAAATAAACAAATTTCTTTAGTGAACATAGCTATTGTGAAAGGTGTATTTTAAAGAGCAGTCGATAATGCGATGTACCCATCAGATGATACTGTCCAAGAATTAAACTATGTCTTTGAACAGTTTCACAAACGCTTTATTATAACACTTCTGTAAAACACTTCAAAGTAACGCAGCAGCAATGAGCTTATTAATCATACATGGTCAATGGAGAGAGGTATTGTCCCTCTGAGGTTCGTAACCCCATCGGGACTTGGCCGATGCTCTTCCCTGTGAAGTAGTCTGTTCCCCTGAGGCTCCTCAAATATCCTCCATACCGCCAAAGGCGCTAGAAAAATTTTGTCAAACAAGCTAAATTTTAGCAAAAATTGGGACAAATTAGACAAAATTGACGGGAATTTGGCAAAAATCGGTGCAAATTTGACGAAAATTAAGAAAATTTGTGAGTCCTTGATAACATCCTAGTCGACCGGGTGATCCCCTTATAGGAAAGTCCTCTCCCTTCCGGAGCACCCGCTATCTCGCCCTACGAGACTACGGACTTTGAGCTTATTAATGATTGGTGTGACGTAGAAGTTTTAAACCAACGGTAAATATTATGCTTTTACATATCTATATATAGATTATAACCCGTAACTGTTCGTATGAATATGTATGTGAGTTTGTCTGTTTTAGCAATGGAGTAAGTCGTTGCGGAATTTACGTGGCAGTCAATTCAGTCATTGACAGTATTGAAATGGACGATGAAATAGACGTATTTCACGCTGTCAAACAAGCCCGAATACACCGACCGCAACTTGTCGATTCGAAAGTACGAATTGTGTTATAGGTGTCACTGTGTGATGATTTGCTGGGTGTCACCGGGTGTCCATGTTCTATGTAGATTTTACCGTATAAATAGATTGCTCGTTTCACGGGTGCCCATGTTCTTTTCAGTTTTTTTTCAATCTCGAGCCTCGAATCTAGGCTTTTGCTATGTTATATCGTGTGATTTAGCCTAAAAGGAGGTCCAATAATCTCTGATTTATCAAGTACCCTTAAGTAACTGACTCTCGCTATCCTAAGCTATCCTCACTCCGGCTTTTAGGATCCTATTTGCTGGTATAACCAAACGATTTTCGGGAACGGATGGCGGACGTTATACTCAAGAATCCTTTAATGTTTGAAAGGTTTAGGGATGGGCGTCCAATTGACAGAATCTATTTTCAAATTTTGAAACTATATTATTATTATTTTTCAACATAGATAGAACGTCGGAGTGTCAACACAAATTATACGGAAATTTTTTTGTTTTGTCGATGCAAAATCTGACATAAGGTAAGTTGTGGCTGGGATTTCGTATCAAAATGATCCGCTTCTACGTCGAGGAGCTTTCTGCAATAGTAGAAAAGAAAATTTTATTCTTCTGTTATTAAATAATAAATTAATTTGTATATAAAAAACAAAGCATAAAGGATATAAACCTTTAGATTTATTATTATTTTGTATTGAAGCTTTGATGTTTACTACTGATATAGTTTTTTTGATAATAATAATAATTATTTCTTTTAGGATGAATACAAATACATTTACGACGTGGTTCTACATTTTTGCCTAACAAATTCAACCTATTTTGCGGAAATCAAATCGTCACAGCAAGAAGACGGCCAACCCAAAATCGTTCGTGGAATTCGTCGTCGCCTGATCATTCCTCAGGACGAAGAACGGCAGTCGGAAAAGTCACACTCGTCCGATGAAGAATTGAAAAAGTTCGAGTACAAATTGCAACAACAAGAATTATACGACGAGCTGTATCGCCAACAGCGGGAACGGGAAGACGAAATAAAATCACGTCGGCGATGGAAAGGTAGAAAGCGAGAACAAAAAGAGGAAGAGCAACAACAACAACGACAGCAGCAGCTGCAACAACAAGAGCAACAACAACAACGACAGCAACAGCAGCAACAACAAGAGCAACAACAGCTACAGCGGCAACATGAAGGGAATAGCGACGAGATGAAAGCTTATTCCGAGTATCAAAATGTACAACAAACTCAACATCCGATCATGAACCAGCAGCCGAATGAAGCTCATCATCAACATCAATCACAGCGACAATCAGGGCTGGCGACAACCGCCGACCCGGAGTGGCAACAACTGCAACAACAAGACAACTACGCTTCAAATGTGGAAAACGTCGTCAATTTGGATATTGTAGTTAACCGACAGGAACACGAATACTATTCGCCAGATTCGCCGGAAACACCACAATCAATTATGCGCAACGAAGCACAGCTGTATGAAACGAACAACAACGCAAGTAACCAAACCGACAGACACGAATATATTCCATCCAGTAACGACTCATAATACTTATCGTGAAAATCGAACGGATCGAACGATAATAGTTCCGATTTTAATTGTACCACTGGCAAACGGATTGGTAATCGTACACGAATAACTCATTATCCAATCTCCTTTGAACGTCAGTTTCTGGGTGTATAGCAGACAAAAATACGCGTATACCGAGAGCAATGACATTCTAGCTTTAAGGGCGAATTACTGCAATGATCGTTAGACCGTTGGACTGGACATTAGTTTCACAAAACGGCGTCGTTTACGATGCCAAAAACAGCTTCCATATTCCAAAAATACGCGTATACCGAGAGCAATGACATTCTAGCTTAAGGGCGAATTACTGCAATGATCGTTAGACCGTTGGACTGGACATTAGTTTCACAAAACGGCGTCGTTTACGATGCCAAAAACAGCTTCCATATTCCAAAAATACGCGTATACCGAGAGCAATGACATTCTAGCTTAAGGGCGAATTACTGCAATGATCGTTAGACCGTTGGACTGGACATTAGTTTCACAAACGGCGTCGTTTACGATGCCAAAAACAGCTTCCATATTCCTGATCGTGTAATGCATACTCATTTGCGACAGAGAAGCTGCTCACCAGGCTACATAGGCATTTTATGATCTAAAAACTGGTGGTTTGAACAAGAGCCGCTGCATTCGCCTTTAATAAATGATTTTATTTTCGAAGACGATTTGTCTCGTACGTGACTACTAAATAATTACGTTCTTCAGAACATTAGTCAATTTTTCTTGGGTTTTCTTGATTCAAAGATTCATTGTAGTTATGCCGTGAAGCTCTAGGCATTGAATTTTCTGATTTGCCATAGCGACAACTGCGCTTATAAACGTCGGTCTAGCCTCATTTAGCGAGCGGTTTAATAATAGTCTATACGGAATTAAATGTAATTATTATCGAATACGTTAATGCTAGTCCGCTGTTTTTGAAATATAATAATTAAAGAAATATGTTTTATTTATATATTTGAGGCAACATTAAGTCAGGCGTTTTTACCCAAACACCGATTAGTTTCAAAAAAGAAATATATTACTTTCAGTCTGCGGGTTTAATACATAATAATTTAAGAAATGTGTTTTAATTATATATTTAAGGCAAGATTAAGTCAGGCGTTTTTACCCAAACAAAGATGAGTTTCTATAAAGGATTACATTACTTTCAATCTGCGGGTTTGAAACAGAATAATTAAGGAAAATT
>JASANE010016266.1:0-15973 GCA_030248225.1 Trileptium ribeirensis | reverse complement strand
TAATAGAGACAAATATCCTTTACGACTGGCTGTTAGAGATATTAGTCTTTTATGGCTAGCTGTTGGGGATTTTTGTTTCCTTGGCCGCATGTAAACAAGCGCATGTCTGAACAATCAGTAAAGGAAATTTTATGTAGAGTAACCCGGCCAAAATTCATTGACGCACATAGGATTCTGCGATTGTAATGAATTTAACATCAAAGTGCGAATCAGTATGCAACAAAATACACATTTCCTTATACAGCTACATCATATATCACTTTGAGAAGGTCTCATTAGCGCAGAAGGAGCCCATGATTAGTCACTGATTTATGACGGAAGCCAAAGACTTTACTTTAATCAATTATTGCATACATATAGAATCCGTAACAGGGTATATAGTAAAGAATTGATAACACTGAAGGTAAAGCAAAAATTTATGTTAATGATATTGTAACAAAGTAATCGGTAAAATCTAGTTACCCTAGAAATTACAGAGGTTAGTGATGTGAGTTACGTAGCCAAACGCCCTTGCTCATGTACTTCCGTTTTGATAGCAGAATTATTTAATTTGCAATAAAAAAGACACTATTTGTTGCGGTAGCAAATATTATTTATATAGCAAAAATAAAAATTTGTGACAAATCGTTGCTACAAGCATTTCTGACGAAGGCTTTGAAAATAACAAGTGAAAGCTCTAGAGTTCATCTCAAATAGTATAATTTTGATCGTTAGATGTATATTATATTTTTTGGTGGTGTTTAAAATAATAATAAATCAATGCATAAATTTAAATGAACAATTTTAGCACTAACCAAGTGCCGGATGGGATTTTAAGCCTTTACCGCGATTTGGGGAGCTGCGTGTGATCTATTAAAATTAGATTAGTATTTAGTGTTTTTTAATATATAACATTCAAATTTTGGCAGTTACTTTAGTATACGCAAAAATTTTGTGTAGCCAACGAAGTACCTTGCAATTTGTTTTGGTGTCATGTGAAAATTTGACAAAATAAACCATATTGTGAATATGCTGCTCTTATTAACTGGAGAAATAAACTAAAGCTATTATTAGAAATCGGAGCAGTGGATTATCGACTGAAGTCCTGTTATATTACGTAAATGTAGTGGAACAGACTGACATGTGTGCTACTAAACAGAGAATCAGGAAAAACACAGCGCACGTTGCCACAACATCGTCAAACATTTGCAACATTTAAGAAAAATTAAATCAATAAATCGGAAAATGTGTTCAGCTGATACTTCACCAGATAGTGTGCGTTTCACAAATCTTATATGATTGATTTTGGACCAACGACCTGGTCATGGTATTGGGCAATTGCATGACCATTTTTCGAAGCAGGCTTATAGAACATAAAAATTGTGGAATTTACGGAACCTTGGGAATTCAGAAATCTGGGAATTTGGGAAATTTGTAATTTAAGTTTTCTTTAGAATTTCAGTATCTGGAAATTCTGAAATTTAGTTTTCATATAAAATTTCCGGAATTTTTGGAATTATTATTTTTGAAATTCCCGGAATGTGGTAAGCCCTCATGGTTACTTGGGCCACCGATTCTATATGATTGTTAATAAATCATTAAAGTAAAGTCGTTGCCTTCGGTCATGATTCAGTGCCTAATCATTGCTGCTGAGCTGATGAGATCTTCTCAAAGGCACATATAATGCAGCTGTACAAAGAAATGTTTATATTGTTGCATAATGATTCGTACTTGGACGTTAAATTTGTTACGATCACAGAATCGTAGGTGCGTCAATGAATTTTGGCCTCGTTATTCTAAATTAAATTTCCTTACTGATTGTTAAGACATGAGCTTCTTTATATGCAGCCAAGGACACAAGAATCTCTAACAGCTAGCCATAAATGACTAATAGCTCTAACATCTAGTCGTAAACAGATGTTTGTCTCTAATTATAGCTTCCTATTACAAACTTTTGACTCTTGCAGCCTACTATGACATACAAAAATCTCTTACATGCAACCGTTAGATATTTGAAATTCTAATGAATAGCTATTAGAGACTTTTATAGCTTTTCGCTGGTTGTAAGAGACAAAAGTTTCAAACAGCTAGCCGCTAGAAACAATAATCTTTTACGTATAACTTCAAGAGATTTTACTCTCTAACGGCTAGCTGTTCGTGATTAATTTTTTATTTTAACCGCTGTCTGTAAAAGACAGGTTTCTTGCAGCTATTTTTAGAGGTTTTAATCTCAAACAAGGAGTCATTAAAGATAGAAGTCTTTAGCAGCCGTTTGCAAGAAACTAAAATATCATATAACCATCCATAAGAAATTTTAGTTTCCTGCAACCGGCTGCTAGATACAAAACTGTCCGCTATTTGTACGCGTTATGCTGTGAAACTTGCATTACTAATAAAGTTCTTAATTTCGAAATATTCGTTAAACAAAGTGGCCCATGTCACCTTTAGGGGCCGGACGTTATAACGTTAGAAAAAAGAACAGCTTATAGCGGGGGTTTCGGGGGCGGCAACCCCCCGACTTAGGCTTAGGCTTAGTACATGGATCATATAGGGTCCTTAGCTTAGGCTAAGACTAAGGCTTACGCTTAGTATATCGAGAACGGCGTGGCATGCATTTCACTTCCGCCCCTAAAGGTTACATTGGCCAACAAAGTCATCTACACATATGTATACTTCACATTTTACGATTTTTAAGAAATTTATGAGTGATGTAACGAAATAGCAACAATAATGTATGTATCGATCATTTCAGGGTGACATTTGTTTTTATCCGGTGAGAATAAAGTCATAGAATTGATAATTCTGAACACAAAAATTATTTATTGAGCTAACAAATTACATATGACTTTGCGTGAGTTGATGTATATAATTAAAGTTACTCCTTTTCACACTTAACCGATATTTTATAATTTTATAGAGAAAGCCGGCAGCGCCATCATGCTCTTTAGGAGCTCTCTTTATTTTTAGATCAAAATATTGGAATAATTATTGGAATTCATCGTAGTTTGAATGTAAATTTAATATATATTTAGATGGTTACACCACCAACGATATTGATTATGAATGGGATGATTCCGATGGCGCGTTTGGTGTTTCGACAGATGTGTCTTTACCACAATTTCAGTTGTCCAATACAAAAATTAGCAAAGGACATTCTGTATATACGACAGGTAAAACCAGTTCCCCAGTATAAATCATTAAAATATTGCTCAAAAACAGGATACCATCAGTATTTTGCTCCTAAAGAGTTTTTATTGAACAGTTTTCAGCCGAAAATATATTTACTTAGTAATATTATTGTCAATAGTCTGATTGCGTGCAACAGTATTCAACAAAAATCTTCCAGTAGCATAGTGGCCGCAGCAAAATGCTGTTTAAGCACAAAGATCTTGCACTTGAATTATTCCGCGTTCTGAGCTTATTGATTTCACTGAAATGTTTTTAGTAGTCAGCAGTTTTTCCATGATCATTCGACCGTTGCAACAAATACAGGTGAAACATGCTATGTGGAAAATTTTGGGAAAATGCATTATTTAGTATAGTTATCAGGATGAGTTTTGAAGTTCCCAAGTGTTAAATGATCAAGACAGTCGCTTTGTAAAATGTTCAATAAATGACATAAAAGTACCATGGACAATTATTCAAGAACATTGATGGAGCTAAGGTGTAGCTGTTAGCTTAGATGACACGATGAATTTGATACGACATGTCACGCTTGAAATGGGCAAACAGCAATAACGCTCGGAGGATTTCCCCATGGTAACAGTTAAACCACAGTCAAAAAAGTGAGAAATTAGATCGGAATTGTAGTTTGTGCAGGCCGAGCAAACTGTAACGTCCTTCTGCCCATATATCTCAGTAACGAATGCAAAAAGAAATTTGCGAATAGCTCGTCTTTGTATAGCTTTTAAACTGTTTGACAGTGTTTTCTAGAACCGAAATATTCAATGTTATTTTCAAGCAACCAAAACTTCATAACGTTCGAAATTTGTAACTTTGCGTTTTGTAGTTACCAGTAGGTACACCTGGTCAATGTCACCTTTAGGGGTCGTTTGTTATATGTTAGAAAATAGAATAAGCTTAGTGCGAGGGGTTTGGAGACGGCAGCTCCCTCGCTTAAGCTGAGTCTTAGGCTAAGCTTCGTATAGAGTATGAAGCATTAGGCCTAGTGTATCGAAAACGACATCGTATGCATTTCACTTAAACGGGTAAATTTTGCGTTGGCTACTGTTTAGCCACTTGTAAAAAGCACACTGTTTTGCCTTACAGTATGCGTGCATTTTCAACTTTGTATTAAGACGTGACGGTCCTACACAGAAATGTACAAAATTTTAGTTTCGTCACACCTGATGTTGAATAATTTTGCTGAGTTAACATTATTTAAACGCATTACGAATTTACATAAAACTCATAATAGAGACGATACTTCCACTCATTCTATTCTATCAATACAGATGTTTAAAAAACAACGATAATGTGCCGAATTGTAGAAACTAATCAATATTTCAGCTAATATTGTGTTAACTGTAGTAAGAATGCAAGCGAGTACTACGAAAATTCATGAACAAGACAACATTTCTAATTATATTGCTATTACACGGTAATTAAAAATACAATTGAACTGCACCCAAATTCTAGACAATATTCTTTGACTAATAGTTGCAAAATTCAGGTGTAAAATTTTAGGAAAACAAGATTAACTATATTTTAAGATATATATCTATGGCTCAAACCTTCTTATAGCTATAAAAGAAATACTAAATAAAATATATATTTTTTAAATAAACGTTTTAACATATGATATCTCATACATATAACTATATTACCCCTCTATCACAAATTTTATAGCGCTGTTTAAGTTTAATTTACAGATTTTTATGGTTGAGCAGTTTACTTATTCAAGCTTGTCCAATCAGGCCTACAAATCTCTGAATGCACAGCATGCCACGCACGTCTATAAAAATTTTATTATTTTTAGGTAATTATACCGACCTCAAAGCACACTTCATATTCAAACGTGATATTGGCTATTATTTAATTCAAGTTTACCTGCCGTGTATAATTGTCGCTGTCATTACACTTATGGTATTTTGGTTTCCCGATGATATGTATGGTGATCGGATCACGTTGTGTTTTACATCGGTTTTGGTCATGACGTTCCTTATGACCCAAACAAATAGCAATTTGCCCAAGGTATGACGAAACCCAATTATAAATTTGTCGCATACTCTAGACACTGTAACAGCGTACTCGTTGAAGTACTGTTCCTACAGACGGAAATTACTGTGTCCAATATAAGATCTCAAATCTTGTTGGGTGATGGATTTATCGATTTAACACAAATACTAACAGTAAACTAACTAAAATGCAATTCTAGGTCAATTTTTATATGATTGCCTTTCGATACACGGTAACTTCCAAAATATGGGATACGCACGTCATTCTGTACATAAACTAACAATGATTGCGTTTATGTTTAGCAGATTGGTCTTCCCAGTTCGTGGGCTCATATTTACAATACATAGTGAAGTGTTATAGTCTAAATTAAACAGGAACTATAAGTGAGAGCTAAATATAGCTGATAGAGAAGTAATCGGTAAGAAATATATAAAACCTAACCGCAAGTGGTTAAAATTTTTTATAGGAAAACAAATACCGAAACTTTGGAAAGACCATTTTATATATGCATAAGATCGTCTATCTGTGCCACCAACAATTTTGTCCATGTCAACTTTAGGAGTAAGGTTGTTATAGCGTTAGAAAACGAACAGTTTAGCGTACGGGTTCGGAGCGTGGGATTGGCAGCCCTCTTTAGGTTTAGCTAAGATTTATATAAGATGCTAAGCTCAGCCAAAGCTTATGGTTAGTACGTGTAGTGTGACAATAACATGAGTTTGATTTCCACTCCATTGTGTCACATTTCTCACTTTAGTAAACAAATATTTGTTTGATATTTTACAATATTAATTTTTCAGATATCGTACGTTAAAGCCATCGACATTTATGTAATTACAAGCTTTTTTCTCATTTTCCTTGTGCTTATCGAAAGTTGTTTTGTTGCGTTTCTCAGTTATGTACCCGAAAGCAATGATGCTGACGATGATGACGTTGATGACACACCAAGCATTGTCGGCTCGTATAAAAGCGATTTAAAGCAGCCGAAATACACAAGTTCGAAAAACAAACGTAGCATAGGCAAAGCTGACAAGTCGAAGCTACAATTTAAATCTACGATCGGTCGACTATTCTCAAACCTATGCAGTCGTCGCCTATGTAATCCAGGAACAATTGATTTTCATAGCGGCATTATATTTCCCCTGTCTTTCATTGTTTTTAATATTATTTATTGGGCTGTTTTCTTGCCACAAGCATATACCGTCTAGATACACTTATGAGTGAAGCTATTAAATAGGTGCGTATACATGGACCACGGATCATGGGTTTTCTGTCAAGTCAGTTCATGATAATAAGATGAATGATCGTACATAAGCCACGATTTTGCTTATCTATGTACGCGGTCACAATTATAAGAATTATTTCGCGATTTACGGAACATGTTCACTTGAAACTTCTTTCATAAACGTTGTTCCTTTATCACATAATTTTACTTTACACGATCGTTGACTACAAACTAAAGATGGAAGTCGAGTCGGGCGCAGCGCGGGTCGTATCGGGCCGGGCCGCCCGGTTGGGTCGGGTCGGGTCGGGTCGCGCCGGGTCGGGTCGGGTCTGGTCGGGCCGAGTCGGGCCGGGTCGGGCCGGGCCGGGTCGGGCCGGGTCGGGTCGGGCCGGATCGGTCGGGTCGGGTCGGGTCGGGCCGGATCGGTCGGGTCGGGCCGGGCTAGAAAACTCTTCCCGAATTCCATTTTTGCTACAAACCAATATTTTAAGTTCCGCATTTCACAAACGAGCGAAATACGGAGCAAATGTACGCTATGCAAGTTGCTTTCGTACATCACAGAGTTATCCTAGTTCGAGATCGCTAAAATGCAAACGCAAAATTTTTGCAAAAAGCAAATTTTTCCACAATTCAATTTGCGATTTTAACAACATTTGAGCACTTATTTTAAATGGTCTCACGAATTGCCACATTTTACTATCAAACAGTGTAATATATGTCTTAATATGTAGCGTTGTGTAAATAGGAATTCGAATATCGTATGATATACATTAAATGTAGCATGTACCGTTCTTGATTGACTATTTAAGCTTAAGACAAAAGTGTTGTCCGAACATTTGATCTAGTATACCTTAAAATATATATACCTCAAACAGTGTAATATATGCCATAATATTCAGCGTTGTGTAAATAGGAATTAGACCGTATGATATACATTAAATGTAGCATGTACTGTTCTCGATTGACTGTTTAAGCTTAAGACAAGAATGTTTTCCGAACATTTCATTTAGTATGCCTTAAAATATACCTCGATGTTCGCTAGAGTTCTATCCAGCTTCGAAATTAAACATAAAGCTTTACATTATTCTAATCAGGTATACCACACAGGATAATAAATTAGGTGCAAGTAATTGAAGGTCTAAATGTCAGGCACCGTACTAGTAACGTACAAGTAGCACGCCATTTTAGAATTGGACAGCACAACTGAATACGATCGACACCATACCAAAATTTCAGCAAGCTTAGTAGACGAAAAATATATGAATTTAGAATAGAAATTGGAGATTTTTATATTAATTTCTTACAACAAATGTGTCTCAACTGACGGTATCTACTTTCTCTAATGATTTAGAGAAATCACAAAAAAGTTATTCTTGGAATTTTCGTAAAAGCATGACTATAATGAGCTAAACTCATTAAAAACGTTATTTTGATCCCCATGTTTAGCACTGATTCGTTGTGATAGCAGCTAGTACAAATGATAATAGCACTCAAAATACCGTAAAACAGTTAATAATTATCTGAATTTGAAGTGATACTCTGTTTTGCTAGTAATGAACTGGAAAGAATACCAGCGTTTCGCAGTTCTCCGTGTACACAGCCACTTCGAATTCAATAATATAAGTTGTTGCCATCATCGCCAGTCACCGGCTCGGTTGCCTAGACTGCTAAGTCAGCGTTTTGAGTTTGACTTAAACGCGAAATAGCTTTTTGATTCAGGTATTCGTTAAAGATAGCAGACAATTCAGAGGAAGATATCTTCTGAACAATTTAATACGAATGTAAGCGTGAGCGTTATGACTCATTACCAGTTTTTATCTTTGGAAGAGTAACTACTCTAGTCGGGTCTTTTTATAGACGTGACTCGGGTCATCGGGTGAAATTCGAGTCTAATGATAACCCGAGTAATGCCTGCGCATATAAATAATGTATCTGCGTTCAATACGGTAACTTTGCACAATCCTAACGCCAACTTTCGTGGAACTAGGTGTGACCAATGAAAATTGTGGTGTGTATTATACATGTGCTATAACTAAAATTATATCCAAAGATAAATATACTGGAACGCTATAACATATTTAAATCGTCTTTCATTTCATATATTTTGAGCTATACTAACATAATAAGTATCTTGAGGGACTTCTATCGGGTCGGATCTGATCTACTATATCAGACCGGCCTGAAAATTTACGCCTTATGCGGTCTATGATATTATGCGACTGCTCGAAAACATCACATTCCTTCTTCAGCAACAGCGTTGATTGTTTCACGTGACGTAAGTTGTCTTCAACTGGTTGTTCTTGGCTAATAAAGTACCTCGCTTATGCCAAATCGTTTGGCGACCTGCATTCGCTGTTAAATGGATGGAGAAATGTAACCACGGTCTTTGAAATTAGTCATTGGCAAATTTGCCGCATTTGTCAGCTCAACTTGGCTATTTATAGCTGAAAAGCTCAAAAAGCTTACTCAGGAGTCTGGGCATCCGATGCGTTCACCGGTAATGATGGCAACAACAGCAACAACAACAATGATGGCACTGGTTTAGAAGATGCACTATATTCGAAGAACGGCAAAGCGATCGGTTACTTCGATATGGATGCAGTTTCGGCGTTGCTAAACAGTCTTGCAAAAACGCCTAATACCTACATAGTAAACAAGAGTCGTGTCAAGGTGATGTTGGCTGTTTAAATGTAGAAGTTATCGTACTTGATTAACGGACACGATGGGGAGTGTATTGATGTGATACATGATGAGTAGAATAAAGGAACATTTATGCACCCAAAATCGGGCGCCTTGGTGCTTACCCCTTGGTGTTTCGCAGATCCAAATTGAGAGCCCTCCGAGTTCACTGGTAATCGCCGTTATTGTTTGATGTGCACTAGTTTTAATTAAACCCGGAATTTCTGAAATGAAGATCGCCCACTTTTTAACCTCGGATTAGATTTTTATTCTTTAAAGATACATAATATGTACATCTAGAACACAGATTTAGAGCAAAATACATATTTAGATAATGTAGATTTAGACATGCATGTACACCAAGACCTGGCTTCCGGAGGCCTTAGTAGCAACAAAATACTCAAAGCTCGATTTATGTAAAATGTTCTAGTCGGTGTCTTTGGATCCGTTCGGGAGCGCATGCAGTCGGCGTCAGAAACACAAGGCACAAAATATTTATTCATTAATCAAACAAAATATACGACTGCCCTACGTTGGTACTTCACGTGGAACAAGTGACGTTCGCCGGGTCTTTCAGATTTTCAGCAACATTGATCCGCCGCCCTCCAAACAGGACGGACAGAGCGTGCCATAAAATGACAAACCATCAACAAATAATGCAATTTATTTGTACATGAACATACATTACAAGTATTTGTATATGTACCCTCGTCTCGCTCAACCGTGATTCGTCCGACCCTACGTTCAAAATTGCCATTTTAGAGTCAATTTGTTGACTTATTTTAGCATTTCTCAAAAGCACACCCAAAACACAGCTGTTACACAGTATTACACACTCGCAGTAGCGATACAGCTGTTACACAGTATTTAATAACAAATTAAATTAGTTCATTGGTATAGTTTTTACTTATTAAGAAGTAAACTGTTCCATTAGTTGCATCGCCCTTATGTGATGAGTTAACGTTATAACATTTCAAATGGACTGCTTTTATGCAGGTTTCACAGAATAAGAGATTGCAAAAAGCGGACAGTTTAGTCTTTAACAGCCCTTTGCAGGAAACTAAAATCTCTGATAGATATATTTTTGTTTTTTGCAAACGGCTGTTAGATATTTTTGTCTTTAATGACTGCTTGTTTGATATTTCAATCTCTGACCGATAGCTGTAAGAGACTGTAGTCTTATATGCATAGCCAATAAATACAAAAATCTCTTGCAGCTAGCCATAACAGATTATTTTCTGTAATGGCTAGCTGTTGTCTCTTACAGCTTTTTACTTTTGTCTTTTGCTAAAGCTTTTACAGCTAAACTTTTGTCTCTTACAGCCGGTTATAAAATACAAAAGTTTCTAATAGCTATCCATTGGAATTTCAAATTTTTAACGGTTGGCTGTAAGAGATTTTTGTTTGTTACAGCTGGCTGTAAGAGGCAAAAATTTCTAACAGCTACCCATTAAAAACAAAAATCTGTTATAACAATCTCATTATTGATACTGGTGTCCCTCCAGTTTAATATTGGTGCCCCCTCCAGTTTGATATTGGTGCCCCATTCCAGTTTGATTTTGGTGCCTCCGTCCAGTTTGATATCGGCGCACCTTCCAGCTTGATGTTGGTCAACCTCCAGTTTCCCATTGGTTTTCCCTCCAGTATGATATTGTTGCCCCTCAAGTTCGATATTGGTGTCTCAGTCCAGTCCAGTTTGATAGCCTCCTCCAGTTTGATATTGGTGCCACCTCCAGTTTGATATTGCTGCCCCCATCCAGTTGGTTATTAGTGCCCCCTGTAGTTTGATATTAGGGCCCCCTCCAGTTCCATATCGGTGCCACCTCCAGTCTGATATTGGCCCCCTCCAGTTTGATATTGGTGTGCCCCTCCAGTTTGATATTGGTGCCCCAGTCCAGTTTGATATTGGTGCCCCCTCCTGATTGATATTGGTGCCCCTTCCAGTTTGATATTGGTGCTCCCCTCCAGTTTGATGTTGTCCGCCCTCCAGTTTGATTGGCCCCTCTCCAGTTAAATATTGATGCCCCTTCTGTTTTATATTGGCGCCCCTCCCGTTTGGTATTGGTGCCCCTTGCAGTTTGACATTGGTGCCCCCTCCAGTTTGATATTGGCCCCTCCAGCTTGGCATTGGACCCCTCCTGTTTGATATTGGTGCCCCCCTCCAGTTTGATATTGGCCTCTTCCAGTTTGATATTGGCCCCTCTCCAGTTTAATATTGGTGCTCCCTCCTGTTTTATATTGGCGCCCCTCCAGTTGGGTATTGGTGCCCCCTTCCGCTTGACATTAGCCCCAATTAGCTCAAATTTTATATTGGTGCCTCCATCTAGTTTGATATTGGCCCCATTTCATTTTAGATATCGAAGATATCTTCTGCTGTTCATAGCATATGAAGGGCGTGCTTCGATATGCGTAGTCCTATAGGAGACGAATCAAAGTCCGAGCAGCAGCTTTTAGACTTGGAAAAATTGTGTCGCGTGGAGGATGATCAAATTCTTCGAGTGTAGTTATTTGTCTTCTACGCTTTAGTATAGTAACGGTTTTGGAAGGCGCTTGACATAAAGAGCAGTAAATGAAGGTGTAAGAATTCATTTACATGCGCACTGATAAATTTATTGCGCCCGTCCGTCCGGCTTGTTTTTATAAATGTTTGGGAATGGAGGTATTCCCTTAGACTGCTTTGCATATGATAGCTTATGATCTGGCACGTGGTTTCACGTGGAATTCTTCGACGTTAGCTACTCATACATTTTGACTATAGTAGACCAAATTTAAAAGGGTAACCGCTCTAATTTTATGAGCTATCGTCTGTGTCCTGGGATGAGATTGAGAACATTGATGACTAAAATTTTTTAACACTGTATGTATATACACCTATTGTTGATGTCATCCTTGGTCACTATAAAGTTTACAAAGAATCCTGAAAACTTTTCTACTATGGGATTCAAGTGTCGTAGAGGTCTACTGGCTGGTGGAGTTCCATTAATACGCCCGACCTTGTGAAATGTTTCCGTTACGCCTGCAGCAGATGCCGCGAGCATTGGATTTCAATATTTCCGTCCGCTAAAATTTCTAATACAATTTGTACTGCGGAGCCAAATATTTAGTAACGAAAGATATTGGGAATTTTACCGAATTAAATTTGGTATTTAGACTTGCTGTTATTTCTTAATATGTGTTCCTATAACATATCTCTTCCTTAAAACTGCCTCTGATATAATCTTAACATAACGGTTGAACAAAACAGTTTTACGCCTGGCTAAAATTACATTTTTGACTCCAGATTGGTCCAGGCCGAAAAATTTCCCCAGTGCATCACTAGTGTCTACGTGGCAGTTATAATACTCAAAAATTACTAATACTGGAATACACATAGGCAATAATCAAAACCGATATTCATATATCCAACATTCAGCCTGTCCGTAAATTTCGCCAATGCTCAGGCTGTCAGTAAAGTTTCTAACGCTCAGGTTGTCCGTAAATTTTTGCAACACTTATGGCGCATTTAAGATAACTTGAGTGCGTTTTGTCTCTAGTTTGTCCCACAGTGAAGCGTAACTATATGGGACATTGGCACAGTCAAGGCTGGCAATCAGATTTATCCTGAGGTTACAGAGAGCTTATATAACATTCACATTGTTAGGCGGAACCATGTGGGACAAATTTACCCGTCTCGCCTGACTGTTATAAATAGTTATCATACGACAGATATTGTAATTTTTATATTATTTAAATATTTATTATTATATTAATGACAATTCAAATTTTGGAAGCCGTCCAACGCAGTAAATTCAAATTTTGGCAGCTGTCCAGCGCGGGAATTTCAAATTTTGGCAGCTGTCCAACGCTGTAAATTTAAATTTTAGCAGTTCTCCATTCAAATTTTGGCAGCAGTGCAACGCGGATAATTTCTATTTTAACAGCTATTCAAAGAGCGAAATTCAAATTTTGGTAAAATACGAAATTTGGCGGCTGTCCAATGGGAGAAATTAAAATTTTGGGTGCTATCCAACGAGGTAAATTCACATTTTGGCAGTTGTTCAGCGCTGACAATTCAAATTTTGGCAGCCGTCCTACGCGGTAATTTTAAATTTGGGCAGCTGTCCACGCGGTAAATTTAAACTTAGGCAGTTATCCAGGGAGGCAAATTCAAATATTGGCAGCAGTGCAACGCTTTTAATTTCTATTTTAGTAGCTATCCAGTGTGGGAAATTCAAATTTTAGCAAATTACAAAGTTTGGAGGCTGTCCAGCGCGGAATTTCAAATTTTAGCAGCTTTCCAACGAAGAAAATAAAATTTTGGCTGCTGTCCAAAGCGGTAAATTTAAATTTTGGGAGTTTTCCAGCACGGAAAATTCAAATTTTGGCAGCAAAACAAAGCGGTTAATTTCTATTGTGGTAGCTATTCAGCGCGG
This sequence comes from Trileptium ribeirensis, assembly GCA_030248225.1. Taxonomy (NCBI): domain Eukaryota; kingdom Metazoa; phylum Nematoda; class Enoplea; order Enoplida; family Thoracostomopsidae; genus Trileptium; species Trileptium ribeirensis. Next base: position 2,503 of record JASANE010016266.1, on the reverse strand, counting down.
GAAATTCAAATATTGGTAAAATACAAAATTTGAGGGCTGTCCAGTGGGAAAAATTCAAATTTCGACAGCTGTCCAACGCGGTAAATTCAAATTTTGGCATGTATCCAGCGATGAAATTTTAAATTTTGGCAGCTGTCCAACGAGGTAATGTTGGGTTCACACAAAGATGCGTGCAACGACTGCACACCGTGTCGAAGATGCTGCGGTTTTGCCACGAATTAAAATTTGCGATTGTGGCAAATATTTAGAACTACCAAGAAATCGTGGCAATACCTAAGCAATTCCATGCCGATTACGACCTAAGCTATGGTGATGCCACAGTGTCGTGTGGCTATTTATGCTGTTTGCCACGCTTCCATGGCATTGGCGTTACAGTTGCACAGGGCACGGTGGCTTTGGTACAGCAGCGACACGCCGTGATTTTGGTAAAACGCCACGCTGTAGTTTTTGTAAAGCAACAAGACAAGTTGTAACATTAGTAAACCAATTCCACGCCGGTACGACCCTAGCTATATTGATGCCAGAGTGTCGTGTGGATGTCAGATGCACGGGGTAGAGTAACATTCATGTTAGCACTCTTGACGTCAGGAAACTATGCAGTCCCCATTCCCGATCTTGATAGACTTAGCTCTCTATAATTGGACAAGGCCCCGTCTGAAGGCACCGCCCACACACACCACCGGTGGCTCAGATGCCGCAACCGCCCCCCGTCCCCGACTGGCGGACTCCCCTGGGAGACCAAAGGTCAATCCTTCTTCAAGCTCCGGCTACTCCTCGTGGGCCTCGGATCTTTTGCACGTATCAGTTCGACTACACCAAAACGACTGGAAGGCCCCAATTTTAAATTTATAACATTTGATTCTTATATTTAACAATAATTATAATACATATCACTTTCAAATGATTAAAATATACAAAGTTCTCGTACGTTTGCCACCAAATAACGAAATGCCTCAAAATAACAATTGACAAGTCATTGCATAGTGGGCCAGATTTCATCTGAGCGAAGAAACTAATAATAGTTCTATTACGAAATAGATTAAAATATATAAATTCTTCTAACCTGCAACAACTGTGTTCATATGTTTGTAGTCTCTGAATTTGTAAATTTATCAGTTACCACATCACTGAAGAAAGACAGCTGTTAAATGTCATAAACTATTTAATTTTATGTTGCGTTTGTGCAAATTACAATTAGACAGTTGGTTCTAATTTCAAAACCAGATACGATTAATCAAGAAATGTATAAATGATGCAATTGTTAAAATTATACATACTTGGAAAGGTTCTGAATTTCTATTGAATGGTTACATAAGTGCGCTAGGTCCGTCGGCTTAGTGAAGGTGAGGTATAGGGTTCCGGCTGGGGAACGAATCTTAATATAAATCTTAAAGCAATACAGCTTCTTGAACATGGATTTAATAAAAACAGTTAGTACGGATTTTTTTCTGAACTACTAGGGAAATTGTGTATCACGACGAACAGGAACCAGTCTTTTATAATTCTTAGTTGCAATTTTAGGAAACTGTCGACGAGTACAATGTTTTGAAATCGTAGCATCGAATTTTTACAATACAATCACGCGTGAATATCGTAAACACCTGCAATACATTTTTTAACGAAAAACTAAATCTCAAGAAATGAAACCCAGGCAGAAATTGACTTTGACGAATTTGGGTCAATCATGAGTTTCAATTTCCTTTACAAATTTGACAAGTATATCTAAATTTGGTAATATAGAAACGTTTTAGCGTGTAATTAATTAATGCTTCAATTAATCACATGGGTATATCAGCTGTTAATTTGTTTGACCAATTTTATGCTTCTGATCGACTAGCGGTAAAAACATAGGAGCGGTACAACTGGTAAGATAATCTTATAGATAAGACCATCCAATATTTACTAGCACGTTGAGACGATTTGAGTGTACTATTGTCAGCATTAAAAACAATTTGGGTTTGCTAGAATAATTCTAAAACGTAAACATGATAATCCGCAAGCTCATTATACAAATAAATACATTTAGACTCAAAAAACATCGAATCAGTGGTGAACTATGCATGAAACAATAATGAAAACAATTCCATAGACATTGCTACACAATAAATACATTTTGACTGTTTTTTTTTCAAATAGCAGCAACGTGTATGGAATTGTTTTTATTATTGCTTCACGCTTAATTCACCACTGATTCGATGATTTTTCACAAATTTTAAAGTCCAGCGTATTATAATTAAGCTTTGAACCCATGTTTAAAGGTGCACAACGTTTTGCCCAAAATCTAACAGAATTACCACGAACTGAAAATTATCATTTTGACCGTACGGCGTCTTCGCTATTCTAAATCGTAAGAATTCTCATAGACCTCTACATCACAAAATAGTTACAACTATCGAAGCATTGTTGTTGTTTGGTAGCAACGGCGCGTCACAGTCAGAGAGCAAAATCACGGCTTGTCGGTCCTTTCCAAAGCCACAACGTGTCGTTGCTATTAAAAACCCAT
>JASANE010016265.1:0-10359 GCA_030248225.1 Trileptium ribeirensis | reverse complement strand
CTAATCCCAATATAAACGTTTGAAAAAGCATTATACTCATCGTGGATTCTAGATATATAGTAATAGTTCTAGATATAGTCCATTCTTTATGTCCTGCTCGTAATACATAATTAGACAAATGAAAACCACCTATAGTTTGGAAATCGGATTGGTCGACCATAAGACCCTTGAAACCATATCAAGAAGACATACATAGTCAATTTGGAATTGAGATAGCAAAACCATCGTATCTAGCGGTCTTGATAACATAATTGGGACTCATTGTAAGGTAAAACAAGCAATAACACAGCGAAATTCGAGAAATCACTTTGTGGGAAAGTATCCACGATGCATATTCATGCTCACAGTGGCCCAGGGAGTGGTCCCACAAAAAAGTCGAGGCGTGACAGTTGTAGATATCGATAAGCTGATTCTGAACGAGAGATAAGGTCTGCGAAACACTGGTACCAGCTTGGCCGGATCTGACAAAGAACCCTTAAAAACCTGCTTTTTCTCTTTTGACAACGACGATGGGTCGGAGTTGTTCACGTTCAACTAAACAGCACATCACTTTTGCTGCCAAAAAATTGTCAAAATACGTCCATCCGAAAATGAGTTATGAATGACTGACAGCAACAGACAAAAAAGGAAATTTTACGATTTTCCCACAACGTCCGCAGTAGAAACTCTGCTCGCTTTGCTCGCTCATTTTCAATAATAAACGTATCTATCATATATTAAACAAAATAAACATTAAAGAGCAATTAAATAAAAATTTCGCTTCGGAACACTTTACACACCCCTTTGAGATATCATGTTATACAACCTATTCAAAATATACTCAGGCAAAGTACACCAAAAAGACGTTTTGTTTTAATAGAAAACAACCTTCTGTGGGCCACCAGAAACTACATCCGAATGATCAATGTGCTACACAAAAAATTTGCTAAATATAAAATTAAAGAATTGCAAACAGTAACTCAGAAAATAATTGATGTTTATTCACATGTACGTGTCCAGCAGCCTGCTTGGGAAGGGATTTAACAATTTTCCCTATAATCAACATAGTTAGGCAGTGTGATGTAAAGCTGAACCACCCGTTGTAAACAAAACAAATATAAGCAGCGTACACGCCTGCATTTATATCATTTGGTTACTGTGTGAGATGTATGAATAGATATATATACTGGTATTCCGTCAAGCGAGGGGAAACACGGCGAAATTATCCATTCAAGCAACATACAGACTATTTTATTTCTTAATACCAAAACACCATTAACGCTTCTCCCAAATACTAAAATACATTAACGTTCCAAATTTACACACTATTTTCAAGACACGGTGGAATTATATTTCACTGAATGCCATCACATAACGACACTCGGATGCGTGCAACGCAACCACAGCTGTTTTTATCGCATTCAGCAACCTCAAACAAACTGTAGAAGGTTGTGACCAGCTAAATTGCAAAAATAAACTATATTAATGCCAAACTAAACAATTTGACATATCTGGAGCATCCCAGGAGGTTAAGCGTAGGCTTATATCAATGAAGCTAATTGAATACAATAGTGAAATTTGACAATGTCCGTTACTAGGTTTTTAGGATGACACGCATAAATCAAATTTGACTGGGCGGATACACGCGATAGCACATTTGAGCACTTGAAACCTCCATTTGTGACCACTAGATTGCAATCTTCCCCCAAAAAAGCGGGCGAAAGGGACCGGATTCCGATGCGGTTCAAAAAATCACATGTGTTGTAATTCGACAATAAGTATAGTTATCTGAGTTAATCTGCACCACTTTGTAGGGCAAACAAACAGCTCTATATAAGAGCAAAACATTTCCGTGAATTTTGGATCCCATGGGCACATTGACGATCACTTTTCGACCAAATATGCAGCGTAAATAATGACAATAGAGCACACAGAACACACTGTTTTCAGTTTTATACATAAAATATGAATTGCTCTGCCAAAATTAGATAAAAATAAACTTTCATATAGCTTGAACGGCTGCGGAGATATTACTACTTTGTTGTTTTGGGATATATGGGCAAATTGAAATAATTTTTGACCCAAACCTGCAACGCAACTATTGCCAAAACAGCGCACGATTTTCAGCTATATCGAAGATGAATTGCTATACTAAATAAGACGAAAAACTTTCATATAGATTGAACGGTTGCGGAGATATTACGCACCATTTTTTGTGTATTTTGGGTCCCATGGGCCCACTGAAAACCCGTTTGACCCAACCCTGCTGCATACACAATGAAAATAGCAGCCCAACATTTTAACGTACGTAGAGGAAGACATTGCTCTACACAATGACACCAAAAACACCCATATACCTCGAGTAGTTGCGACGATATTGTTATTTTTGCTTATTTTGAGTCTCATGGACACATTTTAGAACCCGATGAAACACATCCTACATCTTAGGAAAACCACGCAGCAAAGCATATCTACAGTCTTATAGAGTGTTATTTGATCCACGAAATGAGCCCACATTGACTCAGATATCTACACCCGTTGTCAAGTTACAATAAGTAACGAGATTTTTTTGGAATCCATCAAGATTTGATCTGAGCTTTTTTAGCCCGATTCTTCGCGGGCAAAATGTTGGATGGCTGTTAGGGTTGCTTCGCGTCTAGCTAAAGGGCACAAAATAGAGGTTTCATGATTTCGAATAAGCTATCTCCAAAACAGTTTATTTAAAAACAAATATAGCGGACACTATAGATACAACCCAAATAATTTTCTGTAAGTAAATTTTTGCCGCACCGCGATCTGGACAGACTAAGTGAGAAATTTAACTTCATCTAACAAACATTACAAATTTTGTCCGCTAGTGTACCAAGTTCACCGAGGTTTATTTTTAGAGATACAGTACCCGCCAAAAAGGACTGTCGCTCGATCGCGACTCGCTCGGACAAATTTGTTCTAAAAATATTGCAATGGATATATTATTAATTTAAATAGTATCGACACCTCGAGCGAGCCGCAGTACTAGTTTGCTCGAAATGCGACGGTTATTTCTAGTGCCTACTGTAGTTTTCACTTACTTCAAATTTACAGATATCATATCGTAACACATATTAAGAATTACGCAGCAAGTTTGAGCACCGAAATAAATTTTGAAAAATTTTGCTGTGAATTTACCAGTTTTTGTCCGAAAAATTACGACGATTTAGACAGGCCCTGCGGCAAGGACCGGAAATTTTGAAGTCGGCACGCGGATATCACTACAAAACACAATCCGAAATTAACTTCTAACCTGTTGCTATCCGCTTCATCGTCCACATAAATCTGCAAGATGTCTCCTTTTCGTACAGATGAGAAGTTTTTGCCCGTGATTGCAAATTCTGCGAAAACAAAAGCAAAAATGTACGAAATTGTGCATTGATGCATATATGCCAAAATACTGTCAATACGTTGTAAATTATAAATCGTTAAATAATGTTTGCCATAACTGTTGCCTACGAAATAACGCCAAATTACCCACCTAAAAGCATCAAACGCATGCAACTGCATATATAAAGTCACACACGCACTGCACAATTTAACTGTAATATAACTCGCCAACATTGGCAAGTGATATATGATGTAATCTTGAGACCAATAATTTGGGCAGCTTTATATTATTATCGATCGTATGATCTCATGTCTAACTTTAAGGAGAAATTTCTACATTTACTGCGGTGAAATTTGGGACAGTCAGTTTGTGAATTTTTTGGCATCCATAACTCAAATTTACACCGTCTGATAGTTTCGTGCGATAGCTCAAACGAAATCTTGAAATCTCTATATTTGTGCCTTTTAGTTAGCGCCGACAACAGATTTCAACGCCTTCCCCGTAAAAGTCGGCCGAAGGAGAATGGGTCAGGTGAAAACACGTATCCGCTGTTTCTCAACAAATGGTGCATACGTATATTCCGGTCAATTCAAGTTTATTTTGTAAAGCAATCATTGCAAAATAGAATAAAATTACCATCAGATCCAAGATTAGGTCCCAAAACTGTCCCCGTGCGAACCGCAATACACGAAACGCGTTATTACAATACTCTAAGACTTCAAACACTAGCCCTCCACAAGTGCCTAGTATTGTACATATAGCATCAATTATACGTATCTGAAATTTTCAGGTTTGCACTGCTAAATGTCAAATTATCAAATGGCACATAAACATGACAATGTTATTAAAACTGTCGTTGACTGCTGCATCAGAAAACCCCACGTGTTCACTGATATACTATTAAACTTCAATGCAAGTTTAACTTACTCAGATTTTTACGACCACACGTTTTCAACAGCATAAAAATGACAAGCATACAATATGTAAAAAAGTTATCGAATACAGAAATCACGTTAAGTATTTTACCTGTTTGTTGGTCTTTATCGTGATCGACATCGACATATTGCAGGCGAAGCTCAACCCGTTTCCGAAAATCAAAACTCTCTTCTAAAGGTCGCATTTTACTTGAGAAACCATGCTGTTATACTGGGCTCTCCGTTCGCTGAAAATTTTGCCAGGGGGCATGAACCAGGGGCCCCCCTGGTTCCGAACCGGGGGCTCCCGATTTTGTCAAGAGAAACGGTTAAATATCGTGTCAGCAACACTGCCAAAATGCTTTTGATGGAAAGAAAAAGCGATTTTGAAGCAAATTTTGATAAAATTTGAGAAACTTTTGGCTTCAGAACGGAATTTTAGTACAAATTTTGATCAATTTTTTTGTACTTTTGACCGATTGGAAACAAAAAATTTTCCAAGAGGCAATGAACCGATGGGGAGCCCAAAATTTTGTCAGGTGCATGAACCGGGGGGCACCTGTTCTGAACCAGGGGCACCAAAAATGCCAGGGCCCCTCAATTTAAAGAGCCCAGTTATATGATAGACACAGCCAAATAACGCCACCACCAACACAGTTCGATTTCAGAATAAACAGCGTGCATTTACGTAATATTGCGTTGGTCGACAATTTTGCAAACCTAGTTATTGTAAAAAAGTTTGCCAGCATCAACCCAGTGTCCGTTACATAAATAGCAGTAATATCACATAGCAGCTTCGCTAAAACAAACGATTTCACGGATATATATTCATTTATATACGTATATATAGGTATATGATACAAAACAAAAAACGTGATCCAAAACCAGAATACACATAAAAAGGCGCAATACATATATATATAAACATTATCATGGCCAAATTTATGTACCCTTGCACAAAATAACTGAAGACTTTGAATTTATTTATTGGAAAGGAGCGAGCGAAGCGAGCAGTTTCGACTGGGGGCGTCACGATAAAATCTTCGAAAATTCTTTTTGTCTGTCAGTACTATTGTAATAGGGTGAACGGAACTATATCTCGCGGAATTAGATTGATGTTTATGAACAATTCTATACAGCCAACGGGCATCGACAGAATAGTGCATAAACAGGCGCATCAAGAGCACCCTGGGCCGTACAACAGGTTGCATTAACTTCAGCACACTGAGCTCTGCTTCTCGGCAACTTACCCACATCTTCGGTGACGAACCATAAGAACGAACCAATTTAGCCACTGGCATCCATCTCACAGGGGCTAGCACGCAGCACAATACCGTCACAGGTAAAACCAATACCAAGCGCCGACGAAAGCACACCAAGACTCCGCTTCTCGGCACTTACAGTGGTCTTGTGGTGACGGACACGGGTGTCGATAGTAAAAGTGTCCGTTGTGCCATGGGCGTTATAGTATCGCTAAATATATATGGGGGAAGGTTGGATGTAAGGTTTTTATGTCGGCTGTCGGTATTTAAATGGGGAGGGAATTCGTCACCGAAGATTAATGGGAACGACGTGTGGCCGGTAGGACGGCTAGAGTAGAACGCGTGCTTTCTAGTTTGTAACCAGCGTTTAGTGAGGCAGCGTGACTAATTCTACACGTTCGTTATCCAAAGACGTTACAACTAAAGACTTGAGTAACAAAGTTTATTTATAAAACAGTTAGATATAAAGCATATGATTCGCGGCACACTTCTTTTTAGGTTACGCCCACCTATGGCCACAGCTGGTTTAGTCTTCGTTTTGTATTTCTTTATGAAAAGTGCAGCTCTATAGGCCTTTCTTTCGCTCTATTTTATTACCTCGTACGATTCAGGCTATCTAATATTTGATTAGTTGTCTTTTGATGTTAATATAAGGTGCCCCAGACGAAAGCACTCCGTGATTATATATAATTACCTGAGTCTAGGTCCTTAGATTTACGCTATTTAATAACATCTATCTTATGTAAAGCACATCCGGACGGAATGCGCGAGCGTTATATTATGAACTAAGTTGTGATGGCCGTGCACAAGCTAGTTGGAACGTTGTCTCTCTCAGTCCTCCCACACCCGTATGGAATACGACAACAGGTGATTATGAAGAGAGAAGGAAGCTTAAGACCGGTCGTACTAATCCACGCCCATGACTCGGGATTGCTCACGAGGTTAACTCCTGTACTAAGATCGCCCCGGAGAATTCTCACTGGACACACGGCCGATGACTGACACTATTTGCTGTTAGATTATGTGCCACTATTTTTAGCCCTACGGCTTAATTCGTTAAGCCCGAACACCTATATTGTTCCGAATAATGATGTAACTAAGGTTAGATGCTAATATAAATTATTTTACATAGGTATTATGTGATCTTAATTCCTACTCCAAGTAAATACTTCTTTCATTCTACACCACAGCAGCTCATTCGCAAAGCACAAAAACCACTTGCAGAAAATCAGAAATCGCTTAAGATAAGCCCAAAACCTCTACTAGTCACACAGTTCTTTGCGTGCATCCAGTAAACAACAAAACCATAATAATAAAATAATTACTAAGGTTAGATGCTAATATAAATTACTTTACCTAGGTATTATGTGATCTTAATTCCTACTCCAAGTAAATACTTCTTTCATTATATACCGCAGAAGCTCAATCGCTAAGCACAAAACCCACTTGCAGAAAATCAGAAATCGCTTAATATAAGCCCAAAACCTCCACTAGTCACACAGTTCTTTGCGTGCACCCAGTAAACAACAAAGCCATAATAATAAAATAGTTATAAAAACGAAACATGTAAGTGTGAATTAAGCGCACCGAACTCGACGATCAAGTCTGATCAGGTGAAAACAAAATTAATTCAACTGGAGCCCCGAGCCAATAGCAGAGCTATCGCGTCGATCACATGTTCGATGACTCATGCTTTAGAGGGTTTTGGTAGCTGAATGTTATATTTTTAAAGATGGAAAGGGGTAGGGGTTGGACAATTCTTTTGTTATGACGGCTATCGGAAGTTAAAGGGGGACAGAATTCGTCACCTAGGATTGTGTGGTCCGAGGTGTGGCCAGTAGTATGCCGGTGGGATATTTCCTTTTTTAACGCGCGTTGATTATTTCTAGCGTCTAGTACCGATGCCCTATCTTTTGCGTTGCGGCGCGACTCTGTCTCGATCACTTTGGTTGAAATAAGCGAACACCTAAACGCGTAGTTAGTAACGTTTATTACAAAGTTATAAAATATTAAGGCACCAATATTATCGCGCGACCCGTAGTCTTATAAAACACCGTTCTTTTGGCAGTATAAAACCAGCTTCTTTTGTAATAATATACCGGGTATTCTAGCTCTTTAACTTTCAATACTAACTCGGCCACTGTTCTTTCACCCTCAGATAATTCAATTCTAGTAGCGTTACTTTTAGGTTAATACTAATTCTAGAAAGCCTCTTTTGAAGTTGGCACAGTTACCCTGTACTTGGCTGGCCAAACTGTGCGAGTATCTATATAACTCAACCTAATACCTAGATTTACGCTAATACTGACCTTATTTCTTATTTGATACACCTGCTCCAGATTGGCTAGCAAATGCGGTATGTTTTGCGTGACACCGGTTAGCATTTAGATTAACCATTACTTTGTAAAGCTCTTTTGAGTTGCTACAACCGACCCCCTTACTTGGCTAGCCGATTGCAGGGTTAATTAATTACCTTAACCTAAGCCTTAGATTTACTCAAATAGTGCCTGTTATGGTAAGCAAGCCGCCCCCGTACTTGGCTGGCATACTGAGTTATTTAAAACTATAGTCGCGATCGACTACTATTCAGTTGACGTCTCTCTTCTGAACAACACCCGTACTTGGCTGGTTGAACAGAGGGAGATTCCTTGGCCCCCGTACTTGACTAACTAAGAATACTACTTGGATATACTGGTCGCTCGAGGGGGAATTCGAATCCACGCCTTTTACTCAACCTATTTACTCAAGAAAGCACGTACTTTGCTGACCCACCCATGTACTTGGCTGGTCAGACTCACCAAACTGTACCGCTAAATTTAGACCTCTCTAATCTTCTCACTCTACACTGTGGGTTGAACTTTTTAAAGTATTACTAAGTTTTATTAGTATTTCTATTATAGCGCCACACTTAATAAAATTATTGTCACTTTTATTTCTAAGAGTTTTATTGTGAAATTAATATTACTAAGTTAAAGTTAGATACTTGTTAAAGATACGTAGGTGTGACGTTATTGTTGCTAACCGGATAATTCTTTAACCAAGAAATGCCGACTTAAAAATCACCAAAATATTTCTTGAACACTTCTAATACGTGCGTAATTCTTTGCGCCTACAGTTTTTCTTAATACCCGTAATGAGCCATAAAAGTCATCGAAGCCATGAACAATTCTCCAAATTCGATAAAAAGTCCATACGCACTCGGTTTTATTTTATGCTAATTGAATGGGGGTAGGGGTTGGTCGGAGAATTTCTTATGACGGCTATCGGAACTAAAATTGGCACGGGATTCGTCACCTGAAGTTGTGCAATACGAGGTGTGGCCAGTAGTATGCCGGCGGGAAACTTAAGTGATCGCCTTCTTTTGCGTGTGCCTTTTCTTTAAGAACGATACACATCGGCCTAACAAAACGGTATACATTAGCTCGATTCACTCCAATGTTAAACAATTGAGCATCAAACCGTAAATGAAATATTTATTTAAAATGTTACACTACAAACAAGGCACAGTTCTTTAGCACCGCAATAGATTAGGCTATGCTTAGCACATGTAATTTTATTCCCTTACACCTCGATGACGTCTAAAGTTTCAGCTAATTCTTTCCCAAAGAAGCCACTCGTTACTCTCGTTCTTTTGGCTCTGATTTATCTATTTTTTTTATTTAAGGTTTAGGTATCGCTAATTCTATTAATCCTCTTTTGAGGTTTACACCCTTCACCCCCGGACGGCTGACGACGGTGCGACTATCTGATTGCCTCAATTTAGATCCTTAGAATTACGCTAAGTACCGACCTTATTTAATCCGCAGCCCCCGGACGGCTGACCACGGCGTTAAATAATATAATAGCGGTTAGAAGTTCAGTTAGCTGATACTTTATTACAGCTCTTTTGAGTTCATACAATTGGCCCCCGGACGGTTGACCAACTGCCGAGTTATTTAATTACCTTAGCCTAGGTTCTTAAGTTTACGCTGATACAACTCGTTATATTATATCTGTCCCAGGACGGCTGACGAACTATGCTACTATAAAAACTGTATAATAGTGGCGAGTTACTATCCGGTTCTTTTCTCAAAAACCTCGATCCCAGGATGGTTGATCGAGTTGATAATTTGGAAGGAGTTGGCTCGATCGGCTAACCTATTCCACGCTCCTTATTCACCCGGTCTTTTTAAGTCTAACACCACTTGCTAGGCCGCCCCGGACGGCTGACGCGCCTAACAAATGATGCTACTACCCACTGAACCCCCTAATCTGCTCTCCCGGGTATTTTTATTATTGGACACTTTAGGGCCGAAATTTTTAAATATTATTAACTAATATTACGCTAATACGATAATCTAGTACCAATTATATAGCCCTACAGATTTTATTTCGGAACTATAACATTGCTATAGTTATGGCTAACTACGTTTTAAATACCTATTTGTGAAACAAAGTCAGAACGTTAATTCTTTAATCGAGCAAGTTGAACACAGAACCATAAAAATATTCTTTATATTTCTCAGAAAACTCGTATGTACGCATAAATCCAAAACGAAGTGCCAGTGGCTACCTCGTGCCAGTAGTTAGGTAATCCATGAACAAATTTAATTAAAATAAATCTAACAATCGATAGACATAATTGTTTATGCGTATAACGTTCCTGAAAACTAGAATAACCGAAACCATAGCGCACTTCTTTACACTATGTATTTTGCTATCAGTAAATCAAACATCATCCATAACACGCTGCCACTGCCGCTATCAAACTCGAACCGAAACTCTAAAACTATGAACTGAAATTGCAACAAAAGTTCACTAACATCTTGCTAGATAATTACATAAATTAATGCAATTTATGCAA
>JASANE010016264.1:0-12380 GCA_030248225.1 Trileptium ribeirensis | reverse complement strand
CAAAATACTTAATAGATATTTATAACGATGTAAACGTAAAATCTGGGTCACTGTGACTAATGGTGACACAAAGATATGAAACTAAAGCCGCTATTAGGTAGGCTTTAGTAATCGGCTTATAAATTATGTTCCAAAACATGACAACAAAGTATGTGCCCTGTGTGACAGAATATTACTGCGGATAAGTGCTTCTACGAAAAGTCCAACGGGACACAAATAAGAACAAAAAAGGCTTAAAACGCCTATAAATAGACAAAAAATAATTTCAGCGTATATGAGTAATAACGGTGACGCAGCCGCATGGCGCAACTTCCTAACACCATGTCCATACCATCCCGGCTAGCATAACCTCAAGGGTGGACCATTGAACTTGTAATTTGGCCACTTTTCTTGGTCAGACCCAAGAAGCTATGGAGCTTAGCAGACCGCAGGCGCGCTTCACGGGGTGTGTTCGGACCCCACCGGATTGGTTGCGCACGTGTCTAGTATCTTGGGTATGATTGCTGAGGTCCCCCAGGGAGGTTGACACCGAAACCTGCTCACAGGTCATAATGTCAAACCGATATTCCCTATGCTAACCTGACGGAAGTTGTTTTGTCTAGCGTAATTTAAAGTGAAAACGCATGATAATTTAGGTTTGCTAGGTAAATTTTGAGTTCCACTGAGTTTATTCTTGGTTGAACACTTTATTCGTTTATAGCCTCTATGGGCCCCAAAGGGTTCCGACATGCCCTGAAACGTTTAACGTCGGACTACCTATTTTGTAACGTGATAATTTGACTGTGTTAGTGTCTAGTGATAAAGTTTTCCTAATAAATTTTGATACTCGGTGAGTGTGACAATTTTACAAGCGGGTTTGATAGATAAGTTACTGGATCACTCTCGCTATAATTCAATTATTTAAGTGTACAACTGTTCGTGGCGAACCGCACGTGTCAGGGCTTGGAATATTCCCCTCGACAAGCCGTGGCATGTGGGGTTGACTCGTCCATTCGGACACACCTATTGCACTGAGATATCAACAACGCGGGACACTTCCGGCGATTTGCAAGCGTTTATTTACAGTATGATACAGAACCATTCAATAACAGGAAATCAAAATTAAACAAGAGACAATACGAGCTACGATGGTGACACTCTATCAATCCGGTCATTCGTACTCTTGTCCATTTCTAGAAGTGCAAAGAGGCGGTGCGAGCGAAGTCTTTCCCGGAAAAATACCGGGCCAGAATCTGTGCCCGAAGCGTGCAGCGTCAGCATTAGCTGGTTCCGTTATAGCTCGGGGCGTACGTTCTGGCGGGCTTCGAAGTTCGCTCTCAATAACGCCCTCGAATAAGCGCGGTGTTATAAGTATTCTACATAGATTAGGGAAAAGCGGGGTGTCGTAAAGGGTGAGTTGTGTGCTAGCCAGGCGCGGGCCGAAAACCATGCTTGCAGCGAAGGTAACTAGAGTAGGTGTTACACCAACAGCGTACCCAAGCCAGCGGACACAACTGAGTCTGTGCAATAGCGAAGGGGCACGAACTATCGCCCTAGTCGTAACTGGGCTCTAAATTACAGATTAAGACATGGGTACATTAAGGAGGCCGAGCATAGTACATTTTATTACGTGGTCCTGGCAATTCTTTATCAGTACAATCAATAACAAACAGTTACCTGCAAACATCAGTGCAATAATGGGGTATCAGTATAACAAACCACTGTATGCATGTATAAGCTCCATTCGGTGGGCCCTTATCGTCAAGAAAATCCTGCCTAATATCCTTATCAAGTCTCTCATAGCGTTTTGTCCTTAGGCCAGGTTTCACACTAGTTGATAATCGCGTTTGCTCAGTGTCTCCAGCAGTCCAAACGGGAATTGAGATTTCGCCCCTTGTCCTACAAATTCGTAAATGGTAGGCGTGTGACAATGCGGTTGATTTTGGTGGTGGGGTACAGGGCCGGCGCTAGGGGTGTGAGGCCCCCCAAACGATGAGTGAGGGGCGCCCTGAAATGTGTCATGTAAAAATAAAATTTGCAATTATTAGTCCGCCCCACGTGATAGACTGCAAAACGCAATAAATGTGAGAGGCTTAACTAGAACCAGAAATGACGTAGAAACCAATTTAAAATTTTCGACTAAAAAGATATTCGATAAATTAATCTTTTCTCCAAATTACCAAACCAGTCCTATTCTATTCGAGATTTAGATCTAATCGAATGTAACACTAACCAGTAAATAGTGTTATTTTTCTAGCATTATTTAACCAATCCTAGTCTATATAGTATAGTGTGCTTTAATCTAGCTATCAGAGGCCGTATGTTGAGCAACCAAAATTTAACTTTACCGAGTAAGTTTAAGTTTTACTCGGTATAATATACACGGTAATGTTAACCACTTTGTAAAGTTTGGAGGTTTTTTGTGTCAAAATGAAAAGAATCACATTAACTTTTTTGGCAACCCTTCCCATTCTTAATGGTGTATTTAAACTATATCGCAGCGACTCAATATTATACCAGGTATCGGGTATGGTTGCTCAGTATACGGTCTCTGATAAATATAAACTTGAACTTAGCATAAGTAACCAAATCTGTCAGAACAATCAACTTTGCTGGTATTAATTAGTTAAATCTAGTAACGAAATCATTACATTTTCAAATCAACGTAGTGGTTTTCGGCGAGCTTTCATGTCTGCGAAACGATCAATTAATTCAGCCAGGTTCAATTTTCGAGCAATTTGATTCTCGATGGAAATAGTTGCCAAGGCTGATAGGCGATCATCTGCCATTGTTGATCTCATATAGTTTTTTATCAGCTTCAGCGTTGAGAAACTGCGCTCCGCAGAAGCAACTGTCAAGGGAAGAGTCAATAAAATTCGCAGCGCAATCGCATAATTGGGGTAAATTTCATGCAATTCCTGGTCGAAAATGTAGTTCAAAATGTCAATCGGAGTTTTCAGCTCGGAGTGATTTTCAACCGCCAGCAGGAAGCGCAGCAACTCTTTCTCCAAATCGACGCCGTCAATATCATAGAGCTGTATCTCCAGATCTTTGCAGTGTTTCAAAAGGTCTCCAGACTTATTCAGTTCCTTAATTGACTTTATACTGAAAAGAAAACCGAAAATATTACCAATGGCTTTAATTTGATTGAAGCGTTCGTTAACCGATTGTAGGGATTGGTCAACTAAACTTAGAAAGAAGTCAACGCGAAACCTATCTTCTGCATTGGCTGCTGTTTCGTCATGCCCTTCGTACTCAAACTGTCGCTTTCTCTGACGACTGCGAACTGCGGGGAATTCCTTACAGACACCACCGACGCTTTGGGCAACCTCACGAGCAGAAGTTTTGGCGTCTTCAAATCCACTGGTTCTATAGCCTTCAAGAAATTTGATTGTTGCCGTCACTTCTGAGATCTGGGTTTGAATTGTAGCTTCGGGTGACTGCAGAATTTTAGTAACCGCGTTGATTTGAAATAAAATATCATACCAAATCATAAGGCTGACGATAAATGGCCAGGATGACAAATTGACACATATAGCTTTTGCGTCACCCGCAGTCGCGCCATCTTTTTTCCCAATGCGTAAGTCTCGAGCTCTTCCAAAGCGGCAATCACATGGGGCAACTCGTATCGTAGTGGCTTTAAGCTCATAATCCAACTTTCACACCTTGTGTCGGGATGACTTTTTAGCGTAGTTTGCAAGTGGCTTTTCAAAATTGACCATCGGCCGGGGGAACCTGCAAAGAGAGTGTACAGTCTAGTAATTGTACCAAAGAATGTAACGCATGCAACTGATGATTTCGCACCATCGGATACAACTAAATTAAGGCTGTGCGCCGCGCATGGGACGAAGAATGCCTTGGGGTTCATCTGAAGGATTCTGACCTGGACTCCGCTATTTTTACCTTTCATATTTGCGCCATTATCATAGGCCTCTCCACGACACTCGCCAACATCCAATTGCCATTGATTTGCTTTGTTAAGGAAGGCATCCAGTAAATCTTTCCCTGTTGTTTCATTAACATTCAAGTAGCCAAAAAAGTGTTCGTTAATTTTGGCGCCACTTCCAGGTTCACATTTGATGAATCGCAACACA
Source organism: Trileptium ribeirensis (assembly GCA_030248225.1). NCBI lineage: Eukaryota > Metazoa > Nematoda > Enoplea > Enoplida > Thoracostomopsidae > Trileptium > Trileptium ribeirensis. The sequence continues at coordinate 8,307 of JASANE010016264.1, read as the reverse complement.
ACCGACATCAGTTCTTTGTGTGAGATATCAGGGGTACAGTCCAAAATAATTGAGTAGTACTTACACTCCTTTAAACTGCTCAAATTGACTTCGTTAATTTTGTCGGATACCAGTTGGATCAATCCATTTTGAATTTCATGGCTCAAGTAATGGTCTGATGTCGTTGATGTTTCGATCCGTTCCACGAGATTTCCAAGCGTTTGATTTATTTGGCCATTAATTCGATAACACCCAAGAAGTTTCCGTTAGAAGGTGTCCCAAGAGATTCGGTTGTACCCCGGAAAGCAAGATTACGCTCAGCCAGGAAAACAGTGACATCAATAAGTCGGGCTAAGATAGATCGCCAAAAATCCCTCTCTTTGAGCAATATTTGCAGCTCCGCTTGGTCAATGGTCGTTTTAGATGCAATGCCTGAATTAATAATTATCGAGAGTGTTATGTAGGAGTAAACTTAACCTGCGCCCCTTACCATCCTCTTTTGTCAATAGCGATTTGCAATCGGTTGTTCACGCAACAGAAGATCCTGTAAAATTGGAAGGAACCAAAATTAGGGGTACTAGGAAATGGTTGCAAAACGTTAGCAGAACCGAAAACAGTCCGATTGGTAATTGGTACGAAAGTGTTAGCATAACGCGTAACTGCCCGTTTGCTATTTCGATCGATTTTGTTGGTTAAACGCAAAAACTCCGTTTTCAAACTCGATATGTAATATTTTATGTACGTTCGCGAACAGTCAGGTGTTAAAGTAAAGGGGATGGTAGGGGCGCACCTTAAGTTTTAGTATTTGTCACAAAAACCCCAAATTCGTTAGCTAAAATTATTTAGTGCCTCAAACAGAAGCTGAGTTTTGGTCATCTTGTGGTATCCAAAAATTGCCCGTAACAAATGGTCCAGCAGGGTGCCACGACGTGGTCGGATCTTTTTGTTGTAGAACAAAAGGCACTGACGGCGCGAATGATCTTTCCAACAAAATTGTTTGTGGCGATCTTCTTTCCAGTGTTGTGTTTTGGCGGTCACAACGGCACAAAAAGAAGAAATTTTTACTCGTCGAACTCCTTACTTGGAAACCCCGCTCTCTCCGTATGAACTACATGAACAGTAAGTGAACATTTCAAAATTGAATTAGCTATACGGACATATTACGGATATAAATTAACTAAAAATTTAAATACGTTAAAACAACTGGATCATGTATTTATATAACTTACCTTGACGTAAGGTCATCCAACTATTCAAACAATTTCGATGAGCATTTCCTGTTTCGTGGTCCTTGAGTTTTTTGCTTAGGCCTTCCCAGATGTTTGTCCCTTTTCACAGTGGAATGTCATCACTACCAAAGAGCAAGCAGCAAAAACAGTAGATTTTGTCTGCACTGAGTGAGTAGACTAACCAAGATCGTCGCACATTTTCCTCATTCTTCATAATCCTGTAGTACTGATATTGAGCAAATCTTCGTTTATGTCCCGATTCGTTGTAGGGAAAGTCGATGACGAGCTGTTGAGGACCACGTTGCACGATATCGCATTTTTGACCCTCTGATATTTTGATGGGCCAGTAGTTTGGATCATCAGGAAGAGGCTCAAATGTTGGCCTCGCGGTGTCATCGCCATCTTCGTCCGCCTGATTATCTAAAACACAACTATAATGACACCTAGAAAAATCACGAAACTATAAAAATATATATATAGTAAACTATCCATTTAAAGGACACCCGTTTTGCTAATACACGCATTTAAGGGACACAAGTCAGAGGTACTTCTTGAAACATGTACCAAAACTGAGAACACATCGGACATTATCGATTATGATCGGAAATTTTAAGATTGTTTAATTAATTTTATAGACAGAAACGAAACAATTACAAATGAATGAAAATGAATGAATTTACGAATGATAAATTAAATATAATATGCTATGGCAAAACATTTAGAGGTTTTCAAAGCATTGCGAAAGTGTCTAATATGTTTACATAATAAGGTACATAATCTTCCAACTGTAGTTGCCCCCACTTTATAAGATTTTTCTTAAGTTCTGAAATTATTTACCAATTTTTGAACATTAAATTATATGAAACAAAACCAATTTTATATTAAATTGCATACTTAGATCTACAAAATGGTTTAAAGAAATATCAGTCAAAGCATCAACCAAAGCATTGCATTTAACGACGACGTAGTATAGCGACGATATTCCATTGAGCCCATGGATGTACTTTTGCTGCATGTGGGTCTCAAAAATGTTTATGCAATGAATGTACTTTAAACAAATTCAGAAAATTACTTTTGCTGTAGACGTGAAAAAACTATGTTTACATAACACGAATAAATTTCGAAATTTAAAATATCTCCTAAGACACACTGCTGTAACACAACCTTAGATTTCACTTTCCTGAAACTGTTAGCATGTCTTTGTTTATTCTGCCACGAGTTGGACGGAGCACAATTACCTGTTGAGACTACAGCTGAAAGTGGTAACGATTGTGTATTATGGCAACTACTATACCTGATAGCATAGGTTCCTGTTCTGGTTGATCTGGTTCACCTTCGGTTGTATCACTAACTGCGGCATCGGCAGACGGTTCTGAAGATGTCGTTGGCGTGAAAAATTGTGTCACTTTTGGCAATTTAGCGATCATATCCTGTTGTTGACGATGTTTTTTGCGTTTGGCAGATCCACTGTTATAATCACGGATTTGCTTGTGATTGTGTCGATCCATTGTTATAGCAATTTAAGAAAGAATTAGTTACAACTAGTTTTACGCTAAAAGGAGATCCTACTCTGAAAATCAGTTAAAACGATTATAGCGTTACTGCCAAACAACTATTAATACGGTATTCAATACAATTGTATTATTGTATACATGTAAAATCTGAAGCATGGAAAAAATTTTGAGTTTTTTGTTTTAGCGGCTGTTCAAACACTTTTAAAATGGCATAAAAATTTTAGTTATATAGTTGAAGGGTCGCCCCTAGTAACTATTTTGACAACATAAGGAACTAGGGGCATGGACAAATGCCATTTGTGACGACTTCTAAACGACCAGTGTGGTCTCGTCTAACCGTTAGGAGAGACTGTCGCGCCCATCCCACAACTGGGACTAGTATGCGTCCTAAGGAGGGTCTAGGTATTTTTCCTTTGGGGTTGTTTTGGTTGGTTCCTTTCTTTTCTTTTCCTTTGTTTCCTTTGTCGTTGTTCTCTTTTCTGTCCTCTCTCTATCGCTCATCCTACGGCCTTACTGCACTGTACATGTTGTAGTTGTACATTGTCTCGACTGCACTATCGAAATTGTGCAGTCGAGTTATCACTAAAATTTTACTTAAATTTCTCAGAACTCTATGGACGAGTGGTCAATACTGAAAAATCTGCAGCGGGCATAAAATCCCCGTGCAGGATCGAAACTTAGCAAGGATAAATGAAAAGGAGAGAGGCGGAAATGACAAAAACCCAAATCGGGGCATACATAGTACATAGCCTAACGGGCAACCAGAGAAAAAATAGAAAAATACCTAAACTCAGCGATCAAGTCGTTCTAAAAAGAAAACGGGGTTTTGCACTTACTCGTTTTGGGGTCAAAACGAATCGCGAGAGGTCGCGATTTTTCTTTTATTTAAGTTAGGATATTGTGATTTTATTTTTAGCATGGGGGTACCGTGGCGTACCTCCAAAGAGTTAACCTTAACTGGAAACGGCAACTGACTAGGTTGTTAGCTTATTTTAGTGGAAAGCGCTTTTCCTCGATATAACTGTTAGGCTTAACCACGTGCGTGTAGTATTGTGAACCTTGGTGATTTTGATAGTTCGGCTAGAGTACTTTTTTAGCGGAAAGCAATGTATGGCCGTGGGTTGAGCCAGTTGCCGACCAGAGGTGTCATAGGGGCTGTCGGAGTCTTGGGAGGCTGGGGGCATTATCCCCTTTTTGGGCTAAACGTCGGGTAGTGTCGTGAACGGAACGAACGAACGAATTGTCATTTATATCCCGCCTTCCAACCGAAAGTTATATGACGCGGAGCCTGAAGGCCTGCTGTTTGTTGTGCGAAGTCGATTTGTTGTGGTGTGCTGACCGGCAGGATGGTTTTGTTGATATTTTGTTACTTGATTGTTGCCGCGTACTTTAGACAAAAGTACGCGGCTAAAGGCAGCACTTTTTGGCATAATTTGCGATAGTTAGAAATGCTTCTTATAGGGAGTGCAGTCGCGAACTGAAGAATCTGGTGGTTGGTGCTGTCGATTGTTCGGACTCCTCCGCACACTGCTGAGGGTCGTTGAGGGCCTCAAGACACGTTGACACTGCCCAACGCTGTGGTGGCTGACGCTGCATCGTTGTATAATTGACGTTGTCTGGCAGTTGACGCCAGGGCTACGGAGATGGCTGTCACCCTGTACTTTGGAGCTTCTTTGTTGTTGTCATGGTGCGCTGGCAACCTGCATCACCGTCCTTATTGCCCTATGCACAGGCGGTATCTGTCTTGAAGTGTACGTTTCACAAGATTGTTCACTGCTATACCGCGAAATGTGTTTGCGAAAGAAAAGCGTAGCTGCGTATGTTTATCGTGGCTGTGTTGTGCGTATATATTGTTCGCTGACGACAGAGAGATATGGTTGTGTTTCGTCGTCTCTTTTATTGTGTATAGTGACGAGGTGTTCATTGCTGTGTTTCGACTTCTCTGTGTTGTGGTGGATAGATTTTGAAAGCAATCCTATGTTTATATACCGAATACGCCAAATGGGCTGTCTTCAATGTATATCACAAACAATCTAATGATGCTACATTCACCTCATCGCCGTTTATTCATCAGCTCCTACGTTTCATCGTTTTCCCGTGTTCCCGTGCGTCGATCACTATAACCGGTTATAGTCTACAGCATCGCATTATTCCCATCGAACAATTGTGTGTGACACTGTGCCACTCTCGTTCTCATCTCGTCGGTCGTATCTCCAATTTGACATACAGCATCGTCTTTATCGGCCTGCCAATCGATCGGCTCCTCTCTAGGTCAACTGTATTCGGTTGCCCAACGTTGAATCACGCCGAGCGTTCTGTGTCGACCGTGGTCCAATTCTCACCTCGTTCAACCGGTAAGCTCGAGCTTGTATTTCTTCACAACAGTATCTCTTGCTGGTGGGTCGCCGTCAGATCCGCGACTCCTGGAACGTTACGGGCGTCAGCTGTGTTGATGTATCGCTGGACCATGAGTGTTTGGCGTTCGCGCAATGACTGAAGTGGCATGATCTGATTAAGCCAGTCATTGGGAGTATATCTTGGAAGTCGTAACGCCACTCTTACAGCTGTGTTCTGTGCAGTTTTGACGGCGAAATCTCGCAAAACTCACGTAACGGGCCGGAACAGACCTATTACATATGTTCATATTGCAATACTAGGAATGGCATCGGGATTAGGTCTCGGCCATACTATAATGACGGGGCTTGGCTACGGCATAAAATTTTTAGGGCCAAAAGTTTGGTGAAACTAAAATTTCTTTGAGACTTTTTCTCCGCGTTTGGTTACCGAAGATACACTAATAATTCCGACATACACACAGATACCTCGACTGGCTTCCTCGGCACTCAAAATATTTAGCGTTTTACAATAAACATATATTGCGTGATTACTGGACAAAGGCGACGTAAAACAAGGTAAATTTCATTCTCCGGTTACGTGTGTCAGGCACGTCATATGTAAGGCACTCGTAGTTCATCTGTCCCATTACCAAATGTTCCCAAATTCTGCAAATTATATAGTGCCTGTATATAACAATAGAATTTCTGTATGTAACACTGAATTCATTATCTCTCCGTTTCTGGTAAACTTTATATTTTGTAAATTTCGGTTAAATGGTCACTCCGTTGAAGCCTGAATTTTTTTACCACACGTTATATCCCGCACAAAACGCCTAGTCGACACAAAATTCCTGTGGGCACATAAAATTGTTAACTTGCAGCTTGGAAACTTTCGTGGCAATTGGGTGCCAAATTCCATGATTTACAGTTAAATTTTACGTTTTTCAAATAAATTCCGCATTGCCTCTTCATTAAGAAATCTTGTCCTAATCTTAAATTCTTTCGAATTTTTCGAACTAAACGGCGGAGTTGAAGAGAAGGTTTATAGTATAGTCCTTAGGTTGTCTGCACCAGAAATTTATATAAACGTAGCCACTTGCAATTCTTTTACCGAAATATAACCATAAAATATATACTCACAGGGCAGATACTTAGAACTAAAATACAATTAAAAGTGTTGAAATATGACTTTATAATAAAAACGAAATATAGATAACGGCGATGTAGCGGCATATGTATACATCCCGGCGTGATTCTGCACACAGCTTCATCAAATATACTGGCTTCATTAGATTTTGACGAGTATCAATGTTTTGTTAAGTTTCGACAATTATAATTTTACAAACTTATAGTATGAAAGTGATACCAAAAATGAAATCGATTGGAATTTTCCGTTCAAAATTGGCCAAGAATTGTGCTCAAAAAGCTCAAAAGATAAAAATATACTAAAATCTAAAGATATCCGAAAGTATAGGAGAGAATCCTAATGTGAATCACCTTTTGACGCAAAAGTTTTTCGATACAAAAACTACTTTTTAGAGAAACCGTTCTCGAATATTAAAAATCCTGCTGACTCAAAAGTTGACACCCACAATGCCTATACGTTTTTCTTTGACTGTGTGAAATTTTGAAGTAATCAGGGCATTTTGAAAATATAGTGGGGTCAGTTGCATGAAAGACGCAAATTTGATCCACATTAGAACCCTGTTCCGAATGTGGATCACACTGCTTCCAAAGTGGATCGGAAGGATCCTATTTTGAATCACGTATTGGCATGCCCGGCATGACCCATAAGAACATAACAAAATATATATAATGACAAATATTTGAACATAAGAAAATATATATCAATTTTTCAATCAAATGAAACGAAATATGTGTTTTTAACGCTGGTGTAAAATATTTTCGCCGAAGTTCATATTTTCCACATGCATCTTTGGAAAAAGAAACTCGCTTCGTGGAGACGCCTTCGTGCTGCCAGTTGTCACAGGCCAAGCTTTGAATCCATAAATTAAATACCCGAACGAGCGATATACTTTGAGCCTTGCGCAAGCTTAAATTATTCCGTTCCTTAAATCCATGTCACCACTTTTTGCCAGCCAATTCACCGCGCAAGACGTTAGCGTTGTTATACTGACAATACTTAAAAGCTAGGTCGATATAGCGGACTTTGTTAGACGGTGTCCACTCGCTAAGTTCAAGCATATAACATCCTTAAGCTCTTGCTAGTGCGTTAAACAGGCTACATTTGCGGCCAGTGACTTTTTGTCGTACTGTGCCCAGGTAACGACGTCGTAGACTGTTATGCGGCATATTATAGGACCTGGAATGTTCTCGAAAGCCGTGCTGACCTTAAACAAAATTAGCTGACATAAGTCTGATGGTAGGTAATGGGAGGCAGGGAAACAATAGTCATGGATTGTAGGCGCGCGAACCTTAAATTAATTCACTATTAGGCAAAAATGTGCTAACAAATCAAGCAGTGTGGGAACAAAATTTTTTACTAACACACTTTATTTGAGCTAAGATAGTTTTCAGCTAGAAATAGTTTGCATATGCCGCTTTCACCCGTACAAAGGTGAAATTAAAAATCCGAAGTACGATCCCTGGTGCCGGCTTTAGTTTGTCAAAAATTGCTCGATGCACAAATTTTCTGTCGTTAAAAAATTAAAGTCCATATTCTAGCGAATGCCAACAATAATTCATCATTACCAAAACATGTAAATGGTTTTTCACCAATCAATAAGTGGGTTATACAACCAAACAGGGCCGCCGCTAGGATGTCCGAGGCCCCCCCAGCAGGCTGCGAGGCCCCCCAGCAGACTGCGAGACCCCCCCAGCAGACTGCGAGGCCCCTATCACATTTCTTTACTAATGTAATCGTTTTCCAGTACACTACCTTAAGACATTATACTCTTAAAAATTTGCAAAGACCGTGTACCCTAAAATTTGAGAGCTGTTCTTTAAATTAAGATAGTATGCATGGTCATAATTTTATAAACAGTCACGGAACGGTTAAACTCATACTCACGATTAGGCTTCTAAACTCTGAGGTTACCTTTGTATATGGCGTACATTTACTTTGCGAAAGGTGCTTGAGGTTGTGCTGCGGCTCCCAACATTTTCACCTTTTCAACGCCACCCAGAGGCCACGAAATGAGGCACCTGTAAGGCGCGAGGCCCCTGCAAGGGGCGAGCCCCCCCCCCTAGCGGGGTAGGGGGGTACTAACGGCGGCTCTGCAACCAAAA
>JASANE010016263.1:0-12127 GCA_030248225.1 Trileptium ribeirensis | reverse complement strand
TACTTGGTTCGGTTAGTATAGATAGGATAATATCGAACGTAATAAAGACGATGATGATAGAATTGATCGGAACACAAATATAAACCGCAGTAAAATTGTTAAAGTGTACCGAAATTCTAATAATTATAATCACATTAATAATGGTACTAATCGTAAACTATCGTCGAATTTTTGGTATTTTTCACTGCTGTAAATTATCGACTACTAACAAGCAACGCCCACCTCGAGGAAAGCGAGGCAAGCATGGCTAGCTATGTATGCTTTCGGTGACTATTTTAAAGTTCCAAATTTCAGCTTTATGAAATCCTTGCAAAGTTACTAATGGTAGTCTAACGTCAAATTTTTGGTATTTTTCACTGCTGTAAATTATCGAATACTAACTAGTAACTCAACCATCGATGGAGACGGTTAGAGCATGGCTAGCTATGTATGCTTTCGGTGACTATTTTGAAGTTCCAAATTTCAGCTTTATGAAATCCTTGCAAAGTTACTAATGGTAGTCTAACGTCAAATTTTTGGTATTTTTCACTGCTGTAAATTATCGAATACTAACTAGTAACTCAACCATCGATGGAGACGGTTAGAGCATGGCTAGCTATGTATGCTTTTGGTGACTATTTTGATGTTTCAAATTCTGTATAACAGAGATCCTTTTAAAGTTTCAGTCAGACTATATATAATACACCAGTGGTTCATTAAGCGTAATGATGCTTGCATTTTCAGTACAACCCTATATTTTCGATGGCCAAATCAAATGATCTTTCAAATCATAGCTTTCTAGAAAAGTTAAACTTTCAAGCTTCGTTTTGCAATTTAAGCATTAAGATTTCTTGGATGTATAAAAACCAAGTAACTACTATTGCCATTACAGTATTATGAACCTCTCAAAATTATTTGATTTGATATAATATATGTATTTTAGTGTTTTTGAGTAAATTGAAAATATTGATAACTTTTTGTATCAAAATTTATCATTTTTGCTTCTCGAAGCACCTAACAAGGGTACCGACATGCCCAAAGTAGTATATAAATGAGACATTAAATCAATGTATAGTTAAATACCCTTTATAAGTTAAATACCCCTAATATGATTCACACCAACATAATTTTTAAACAATAATACCAACATATTTATCCATTTAAATATCCATGTAAGATCATCGTTCACACTATGAAGCTGAAAATTAGTTTGTCAAAATTAAACAAAAAATAATAGTGGCTGATATTGGGCTCATAAAACTCAAAAACGGCTGTTCTGACAAAACAATGCGTATCAGCTAAAAGCACTAATCTGATGATGGTATTTTGTAAAGTATTTGTTTGTCTACCGGACGCCGGTTGCGCGAGTTACGGCAATAAGCTAAAATAGAATTCAACAAGCTTACAACGCGCATAATTTGTATGAAAATTTAACCGGGAAATTATTGGACAATTGCAAACACAATCTTATGTGCACAGTTATATTATGTTAGGTCATCGCGTAAATTAGTACGCGAAAATACGCTAACTATGGCTTATGCGTGATCCGGATGACTTATCCAATGTGGTATCTGCGACACAGACAAAAGTAATTTTTTAGACAAACGCTATTTCATCATACTCCGCTTGCATGTTGCGTTTTGACAATTTTTACTATTAAATCGAACAGCAAGGGTTACGGAGCAAATGAAGCTAGGCTGTGTTTAACAAACCACTATATGAGGAATCTACGATCATGTGCTCGCTTCGTTTCCATAAGATCATGTTATACCGGCTGCAATATAAGCTGTTGCTATATCTCATTCGACTTTAATTTATAGACCTCGGGTTTGTCTAGAAAATTTGTTCCATTTGTTTGATTATACATACCAGAATTTTTGACATTAAAGCATATATTTTAAGGTTCAAAATCTTTAGCTTTTATCGAAATTCAGTCAATCGCTTAACTATCCCGCTAATGCCGAATTTTGAAAAGCGCACATTGCGAAATGTTGCGTTTAGGGAGGCTCTAGTGAGGCAATATGTTTGCACTCGCGTTGTTTTTCGCTCCCATTGCTAGGTTTCTGAAGAAACAACGCAACAGCTACTGAATAGTAGACCGGATTGCGTAGTTTGCCCGGGTTTGATTCCTAGCCTAGACTCTGGTTTGTTAAACAATGAACGTTACGTAATTAAATTAAGAATTAAAGGGATATAGTTCAGTATTACAAACAATGGGGTTTCATGCATTTCTAAATTATTCGACTAGATAGTAGCAGGACAGCTTCTGTTATTGAGATAATTGGCGATTTAGTATGTTTACAACATTGTGTGTTTTTACACTAAAATTACGTTATATATTTATAGCAAATAAACTATAATTATGTTCATGTTAATTAAGCTGTTAATTATAACAAGAAGCATTCAAAAAAGCTATTCCAGAGTAGCACAGCGCGCTATTCCAAAGTATAGGACGCACTCAAAATTGGGTATACGGCCACGCGTACCCACCTCTCTTGCTACGTCCGTTACTCCAGCTGTAACTACAGAAAACCGAAATACACAGTGAATGAAACATTGATTTTTGTAAATGTATACATTATCAAATAATCTACGATAATATTGAAAAACGGCAATTTTCCGACGTTGCTATGGAATGTCGACTTTATTGATTTCCCAATAAACATTCGAGTAAATTTAAAACTCGTAGCTTCGTTTATTTTTCAATCTACAATAATATTGTAAAACGAGAGTTTTCTGCCGTTATAATAGAAAGTCAAATTTATTGATTTTCTAAACAGTCGAGAAAAGCTAAAAACTCGTGGCTTCGTTTGTTCTATTATGGGTTTTTAATTGTCCGTGAGTCCTATCGTAAGTACAAAAAACCGGTTTAAAGACCAAATCGTATGGTGAATGAAACACAGTTTTTGTAAATATATATAATATCAAACAATCCACGATAACGATAAATCGACTACTTTCTGACGCTTTATGGACCTGATTTATTGATTTTCTAATAAACATTCGAGAAAAGCCGTAAGCTCGAATCTTCGTTTATTTTATTTTATTATGGCGTTTTAATTGGAATGAATCTAATTTTCATTCAGTAAATAAGATATGGTGCCAAGAAACCTGCGATTAGATCACTGAGTAATTATTGCCAAACTAATGCAAAACACCCACAAACCACATACACTTGGGACAAACATCTATTCGAACATATATAACTGAACGAGGAAATAAATAAAACAATCATTTTTATAATAATGTTGTTTGAGATTAAAGTTAAACTTCTAGTATCTTCTTTGCAGATTGCACTTGCGATATGTGATATTGAATGACAGTTTATTGTTCTAGTAATGTGTTTGTTTTTCTTAATAATAAAGTTTGAACATTCAATCCTGAAACCCGTTTCATAATCGTATAGACATATATATATACTCGTCTATATTAAGTATATACTCGTCCGCTGCTTTCACATGAAAATATGTAAATATTTTAGGAATTTTTGCAATTTTGTGTCGACATTTAAATATCACAAAATTTATAATCAATCAAAAAATTAATAAACCAAATTGTAATATACAACCTATGAATATATTGTGTAAAATATTTTGAAATGCTATAATTTGACGTTGACCTATTAAGCATGGTAACTTTTCGAAGTTTGCAAACTTTCAAATTTTTATATAAATTTTGTAAGCCAGGTTGCCATAATTATTTCGCAATCATCGAACCATTGTTAATACTAGCACTGTATAAAAAAGAATATAACATCCTTTTATTTTTAGTGCTCAATAAAATAATATAATCGTCAGAATACAGAAAAATGCTGAACTCGATATACTTTCGTTTCTGTTTGGAAACTTATTATTACTTACTTTTACATTTAATGCATTTCTAATTCTTAGACTTGCATTATAATGAAATTTATCTAAAAACTTTCTTCAAATTCGCTTTTTTTAATACTAAATAACTTAGGTTAGTAGCATTAGCATAATAGCAATGCTTTGGCGGCCATGCAGTCTACACTGACATCCATTGCGAACGTTTCAATAAAATACCAAATATCAGTCGCTAGTTGTACGAGGAAGCAGAAATGATGGTAGTTTTACCACCAATTGCTATTTATTGACGGAGCATAATGTAGTGAATAAGGGGTTATTGTCCTAGTGCTGCACGTGTGGGCGTGTGCTTTATGAGATCTTTCGCACAGTGTAATTTGAAATAATTCAGTTTTCTAATTAAAATGTTGTGGACGATAACACCAATATTCGTATAGGTTTTTGCTTAAACATGGCGTTGTTTAATCACTTTAACTGCACTTGAAGGTTGAGACATACAGAAACCTGCATTGATTAGTATGTGCCACTTTTTTGAAAAAAAATTGAAGAGACCTGTCGTTGTCTTTCTGAGTTTATGGCTTTTTGCGCAAGAAAATTAATATCAGTATTAACATGATAACCAAGTAAATGTGCTATCAGTTGCAGTTGCTAAATGAATAAATTGGCTAAGCGCAAAAGAAAATAGGTCCTTCTTAATGCTTTCAATACACTTAGAAGTTTTCTGAAACAGGGAATACTCATTGCAGTGAATAAATGTTAAGATATTTTGTAGTTGTCAAAATGACATATCTACTACAACTTAGTAATTAACGTATGTAGTAACATACTAGGTAAGCCAAACGGTGCTAACGACCTTCTACACTCGACTGAAATAACCGTACAAAGAAATTTTATAGAAATAGATACTATCTGTCTTTAAGAAAATGTGCACTAAAATATCTACATATTTTGTTAATCGTGTTTGAATTGTAACTTTTATTATAGCTGTTTTGCGAAAATCATTAGATTTCTTCTGTAGCACTTATATTTGGATAAATTTTTAAAGCATTGATGAGATGTGTTCTCGAGCGCAAAGTGTCTGTAAAACCAGGAAACATGAAGAAAAGAAATTGAGATCAAAATCCACATGCCAGCATAAGAATAAATTATTAATATATTGTATATATACTGCCTACACTAGAAACCCACAACGACTATTAACATTGTTATATAGAGCTGCGCAGCCGTTACATTAAGTTACTCCTACACCGACAAACACTTGCAAAAAGAATGTTGTACACATAACTTGCCTAATGCATCATTTGCAATAAGATGCGTGCGCACGGTCCTAGTTATATCACGCGTTCAAATGGGCAAGCTACTATGTCACGCATACAGTCCAGCTCGACTATTAAAGTTTTGAATAGCCTAGCTAGGCTATGCATTTATTGTCGAGTATCGAGCCGGACTGTGCTTTTGTCACAAGGCGTTCAGCTGAGCTCTATGACTTAAGCCAGAGACTATTTAGTCCGCGAACATTACGTTTTACTATACGTATCTAAATAAAAGCGGTATACAACTTAAATCGTAAACTGTATATACTAAAATAAATATAATAGTGTGAAAATACTCTAGAACAAAATGCTATTACACTAAGCACAATACTAAATAAAATTTCTCAATTGACAGTTCAGCCGGACGCGCCGTTTGTCACGCAGAGCCTATCTAACCTCCCTGTTTGTGACATTAAGACTAGCTAAGCTATAAAAATGTACCATAGTAGTCCAGCTATAGTTCACCCGAACTAGTTGAGTTGGACGCTTGACATAACTTGGCCCTAGCGCACGCATCTTCTCGCAAATGATGCATTGTGTTCACGGCGTCATATATTTTCTAGAAATAGTAGTGTCCGGTATCATTGGTTGTATTCAGTTATACGCCTTTGTAGAATATACTTTTTAGGCAGTCCTATTGCTGTTTATGTATAATTTCCTATAATGCGACTGAATGCGAACTTAATATGTCACGAGTTGTGCTCACACCACCGATCTAAAACATAGTTCAACACAAGTGTGGCATGTAAAATGGTGACCCTATTGAAGAACATTACATGACGAAGCGACAGTCGTTCAGAACCTGAATATTTCCATTCATTTTACGTTTAATACCGTCATAACATCATTAGCTGTATTAATAAAACCTATAAGACATTCCGTGCACAAACCGGTGTTATTAGCAAGGTATTTTAGTAGTCCAGCTAAGCTATAGTTCACCCGAACTAGTTGAGTTTTAGGCGTGACATAATTTGGCCCTGGCGCATGCATCTTATCGCAAATGATGAATAATACTACTACTTTTCTATAATAATGACACTAAGAAACGCATAAAAGATTAAAAGGTATTCCGCTCCGTACTATCGTATAGGGAAAAAGGAATAGACAAAAAATCAATCATACAATTTAGAAAATTTTCACGAATCTCTGTTAATTTTTATTTTTGCTCTTCATAATTATTGATGCTTACCTAGAATTTTGTATTTTTCCCACTTAGCAAGTCATTGGGCAACTTAAGCTTTTCCTAGCAATAAAAGGAGACGGCTTTATTGTTTAACATTACTTTCAGCAGACGCGCCTTTTTATGAAGTTTTCAAATATGTAGTTTTGAAAATATTATATTCAGGACATTTCACCCTAAATGCCAAAAATCCATTTATTGAAAACCCCCCAATAATGAAACAATTTTTTGTAATTTTCGTAATAACGACAAACTGGCTTAATAATGACACTCGTGCTTGCATTGACTTTATGTATTAATTTGAGATAGTTTTGATGAAATTCAGACTTCTGCATGGATCAAAATCTTGCTGGCGCGTGCATGAAAAGATATATATTGCAATATCTCATAGATTCAGTTTTGGTTGGCACCGCACATAGAGTAGCTTGTCTTGTCACCAATGTGGTGAATTTTGAGTGTTGATTATGTAATTTACATATACAGCTATATTAAGCACAAACCTGCAAAATTAGCCGTATATTAGCCATCTTGCTATAATATTTAAGGACACATATCCGCTTTTTGCGTATTTAGGGCCACAATGTGCAAATACATGGAGGATAAGTGGCTCTACAAAATGACACCTAAAGTGACACACATATGGCTCATCTGGAAATATTACCGTTTTGTGTGGTTTGAGCCTTATGGGCTGATTCAAAAACCGTTTTGACGAAAACTTGCAACGTAAGCAATGAATATGGTAGCACGAAAAACCTGTCAAGATCAGTACAAAAACATACCAAAAACACCAATATAGCTAAAAGAGTGCGGAGATATTACCTTTTTGGTGTATTTAAGGCCTCATGGACCCATTTGAAGATTATTTTAACCCATATTCTACATCTTGAGAAAAACGTAGAAAAGCGTTACATGTTAGCCTCGTGGAGGCTTATTTGCAGTTTAAAATGAGCCCAAATTATATTTGATTTCGGCCTCAGTTGTCGAGAAACACAAAGTAACGTGATTTTCCAGCCCGCTTCGCAACCCGTTCCGAACCAATTCGGCTGCTTTTTGTGCTGTTGCTGCTGGAATCTGGCTTCCAGTGAGATACAGGCTTCGCTTTTTTAAGCTTTGGAATGAACTATAAATCCGCAAAGCCAAAGTTGAGTTGTGCGTGTAATTTAATTTTTAGAAACTCTGTTTTCCCCAATCTTTTGCCAATTTCTACCAATGTTCCCTAAATTTTTGCTAATATTTGGCTATTTTTCCAAAATTTTCTGCATGCCCAGTGGTAGCGGGACTTGGGTTCTCAGTGGCAAATATGTACGGCTTGAAGGTCCGACCTTTAGAAGTTCTTATGGGCACCGATAAATAAATATATATAGTAAATATAAATAAATAAATAAATATAATAAATAATATATTTAATGGTTACTTTATATAATGATAACATATATTGCATTATGATTATATATTTTACTAAAATCAAGGATACATAGATAAGAGAAGACCATGATACTTCTATGAGTTTAATGTTAGCCCGTGTCTGATAATGCATATAAATGATGTCTCTAAAGTTCATAAGCCAAACACAAAGTGTAGCAAAATTGCTCTTAAACCCCTTCATTGTAATGTTTGTATCGCTAAATACACCTCTCTGGTACTTTTCAGAAAAACTGATTGCACAGCGATATGTTATTAAAATATTTTATTTCGCTGCTCGGTCATAGGCCATCTGGATAACTGTACGTCTCCCACTGATGTTTGTTTCAGAACTGTATTACTTCCTATACCTACGTTCATTGACTCAGGAGTCATTTTGGTATAGTCTAGAAACTTGAGGACTGTTAATGTTATATTTCCCTGATCAATGAAAACATATATTCAGTTTGTGGCCCAAGTCAAGCAGAGCGGCGTAGCCTTATATCCTTAAAAAGAACAACTTAGCGCAGGGGTTCGGGGGCGGCAACCCCCAGAGTTAGTCTCAGACTTACTACATGCGTTATTATGAAGCCTTCATATTAGTGCTTTAGCTTAGGCAAAGGCTCAGGCTTAGTATATAGAGGACGGCATAGCTTGCATATGTTTACGCCCCTCGTCTGTACTTTAGCCTATTTTGTCATATCTGGATCGCGTGTGACTTAGAGTCACGCGCATCTCTTGTGCGCTGGTTTAGTACTGCGACACATAATCTGTTTACTTCGTTGATTGCAAGCAGTATATATACTACGTACTTCGAAATGGCTGGCGATGTTAAAAAAACTATTGGAACTGCTAAAACTATTGCAGGTGCGTCATACTTAATTCAGAAGATTTGTTAAAGATCTACTGAAAGCTTTGTTGAACAGGTACGGTGTCTCTGCTTGTGATTTAACAGTCTTGTCATGTATACTTCACAGTTAACTCATTAAATCCGCTCAAAACTAGTGTCATTATTAAGCACAAACATGTCATTATTTAACAAGTATAGTGTCATTATTAGGTGCAATCAGATGTCTATTTTATATAGTAGGGCGCAGTGTGCCATAATTAGGAAAACTTACTATTAAATCATGGCCTCTTCAGAAAGACTGCGACCAAATAAAATGATGACGAATATGGTAATTTGGTGTACTGCTGACATTTCATTAAATTTTATGTATATAATTAGACTGACGCTGCACAGAAACCGTTGGGTTGGTAGCATTAATTCAATTTTACTTAGGTACATTACTTTAATACTTTATACAAATTGCAATAAAATTGCATAGTAGCAGTGATGAGGTAAATGTACCTGACGTAAAGATATTGCACTGCTAACCTATGAGTAAAATTGGATTAGTTATTGACAGGTTATATAGTGTAATAACGAAATGGGTCTTGTAGGCTATTATTTACATCCGAAAAGTCGCCCATTTTAAAGAAGCCGGTTAATTTTAATACCACTTGACTCAGCTCGTCAATGTAGTTTTAAAATATCCATCAGAATTGTATCTATGGCAAAAATTTATTCTTTGACTATCAACGCTAAACAAATTTTTCACAAAAATTGTCAGAAAATATATAGTAATATACTTATCGACCACATTGACAAGCTGGGTTGAATGCTGTCAAAAGCAACAGAAATCACAGATTAACGGCTTGGAATCGGGTTGAGGTCTTCACATATGCTTTATAACGCATGAGAATATTGAGCTCATTTTAACGCTATACAAGTTAGCTAGTCAATGCGGTTATGCGGTTCAAATATGGCATATAAAAATATAGATTTACTGAGATCAGATCGTACTGGGGCTACAACAAAAACACCCAACAAAAATTTGTATTGGTTTGGCACTAAAGTTTAAATTTGCCCGGGTGTATTTCCTTGTACAATCGTACATATCGGTGATGTTGCTGCCACAGGCAATCCACTTGTGGTCACATCCACTATGACGATTTGAGCTAAATCAGATCTACAAGTTAACATCTACAGGTTAACTATAAACGATAAAAGCAAAACAGGCTGATATTAGCCTGAAATATAGTGCTGTTTGACCCCTATTCCAAATGGTCTGAGGAATATGCTTAATACTGTAGTTTCCGATGCATAGCTTTAAACACAAATCATAGGAAAAAACTATCCCAATACCTCTTTCGCTCGATGAATTGCAAAATTTGCACAAAAATTTCACTGATTACATAGTATATAATGTATAAATATTGTAAACACTAGCTATGTGATTTTCATAATTTTTATTACGAGATCTTTATTTCTGATTTTGTATATACTATTGAATATAAAACTTGTCACCATCTATGTATGATTCATCGGTGACGGCTACTGTTGCCTACAACATTACGTAATATGACGGCATGTTCATCTTTGCGTGCAGGCATTGCAAGGTTGAATTCTACATTTTTGCCGAATTAATGTCTGCTAATGTCCAGGGTAAACACAACGAGAATATATGTCTGTTTCAGAAATTAAAATAGAAATATATATGAACTTTTAGTTTAAACAAAAAATGGGAACAGTCACAGTAATCATTTTTGTGTGCAGCATGTGGTTGTTGCATTTTATGTATTATAATCCAATTAATGCATATAATTTGAGATATATATTAGCTTCCGGTGTTGTACGTAAATTCGGCGAAAATGCAGGAGCTAAATACCAGCAATACGGCGATCAAAAACGTTCAAGTCATCGTCATCAAACCGAACCTGGTTTGTTCAAGTACAACCGTATAGTAAATGACAAAGCAAATGGCGAATCTTTACAGAAATGCAACTATGATAGTGATCAAAACCAAGCTGATTCTGCCGCAACAACAGCTAGACTTCAAAAACGAATAGCCTACATTCCAGCTCCACAGTATCTAAAATTTTTGGTGGACAAAGGGCTTGAAGTGGAGGTAGTTGGCAAAAGCGTCCAGAAAGCGAACAAAATATCAGAAGAACAACAAAAACGAACCCAGTGCAAAAAATTACTGAAAACGACATGAAAAAGACCAACTTTTTAACCACAACTTTGTTTCAAATTTGAGCTATTTTTTCATGAAGATATTCCCTAAATATTTCGCTAAGTATTCTTCCTAAAAATAAGCAAAAATTGAGGTTGTGAATGACGATGAAAAAGCGAACAAAAGATCAAAATATCGAAAACGGGTTCAATATCAAAAAATATCCTTTTAACTGTCGCCAGTCAATTATCACCACCGGTCACTGCGACAAATTTTATTGACTAAAGTTTGTCATGCAGCGTATGTTTGAATTTATGTTGTTACTCGCTTTTGCGGGAATAAGGATACGAGCAATATCTGCCATATAGCTCAATCAAACAACCATACTGTCTGGGTTTTATTCTTTTGACACCAGCTTGCATTTAACAAACATGGCACAGTAGTTAATGCATTCGGACATTCGAAACATTCGATATAATTGTGTTTCAGCATGCATTATTTTAAATAAAAATGCCTTTGCATAAGCAATATTGCAAAAGCATTTACGGGGGATCCACAGAAATTTTTGACATTTGATCCGCTGAAAAGTAAATGTACGTTATCCAGACATTTTCGTGAAATTGGTGAAGAAATTCATAGAAATTCCGCAATGGGGCTTTAGGCGTGTGCATTTAAATTGTACATTTATCAAACTTCCGTAAAACTAATGACGTTGTCACTCATCGGTCACCATGTTCGACACAGAAAGAAGTTGGCGAAGTTGATAATAATCAGTAGCTGTGAAAAAATTGGATACATTAATCGAAGAAAGAAAGCGCATATTATTAGACAAACGTAAATCTTGTATATAACATGACCTGTGAGTGGGATCAGGCACTAACCACAACAAACCAAACTCAGGCATTACACAGTAGATTTCATATTCGGTTTTACTGGTTTAGTACTGCGACACATAATCTGTTTACTTCGTTGATTGCAAGCAGTATATATACTACGTACTTCGAAATGGCTGGCGATGTTAAAAAAACTATTGGAACTGCTAAAACTATTGCAGGTGCGTCATACTTAATTCAGAAGATTTGTTAAAGATCTACTGAAAGCTTTGTTGAACAGGTACGGTGTCTCTGCTTGTGATTTAACAGTCTTGTCATGTATACTTCACAGTTAACTCGTAAAGTGGCTCAACTAGTGTCATTATTAAGCGCGAACATGTCATTATTTAACAAGTATAGTGTCATTATTAGGTGCAATCAGATGTCTATTTTATATAGTAGGGCGCAGTGTGCCATAATTAGGAAAACTTACTATTAAATCCATGGCCTCTTCAGAAAGACTGCGACCAAATAAAATGATGACGAATATGGTAATTTGGTGTACTGCTGACATTTCATTAAATTTTATGTATATAATTAGACTGACGCAGCAATACGT
>JASANE010016262.1:0-35357 GCA_030248225.1 Trileptium ribeirensis | reverse complement strand
GTAACCTACTTCGTTCAGTTACGTACTGCTCAGGGATAACTTTTCTAATTGCAATAATTGCAAAGTTGCTTCTCTATAATTGCAATGACAAACTGCCACGTATTTATGGTCCAAATACGGGAGAGTTATGCCTGTCTTTCATAACGTTTTATCGTTTATAACATAGTTTTTTTAATTTATAGATTGAATATAAGTGGGCTGCTGTTTGTCATTCCGATCAATTTAGCATCATGGGCCATAGGTTCGTTGGCGGTTTACGACGCAAATATCGGCCTCTATTCATTGGTATTTGGGCTAAACATCGTACTTGGATGGACGATATGGATATTCCATACCGTGAGCGATCATGAGGTATAAATACTATTGATGCAGTATATATAATATTTAATAAATGTAAAAAAAATTGTATCTTCCTTACTTTAAAACAGGAGCGCAGTACACTACTCAGAAGTGGAGGTGCCATGGAAAATTTCGGGGAGGGCCACCTTCCGGTAATCTTCTCTTGCTCGAAAAGTCGAGAGGGTCACCAGATTTTAAAAGTGTAATCGGGAGAGAGCTAATATCGTACACATGTCAGTATTTAGTTTTTGGACGGCTTGTAAAAGTTGCAAAAATTGCGAATCACCGTTTGTTTGAGGCAGGCCCGTTGCTACGGGAAGCAAGCTCACCTGCTGAGATGGTGAACAACTGTCACATTCATTTTATTATTCACATGTTATCAGATTCCAACCCCGTTCCGCCTTGAACTTTCTCCAACCCCGTCAGCTTAGTATTTTATATGGGTGAGCAATACGAAACATTCTGAGGTAACATAACTAAATTCGATGGGGAATTTTAATATTTTGCTTGCTATTTTGTATGGGTAAGCAATACAAAACATTTTGAGGTAACATAACTAAATTCGATGGTGAATTTTAATATTTAGTTTGCGATTTTGTATGGGTGAGCAATACAAAACATTTTGAGGTAACATAACTAAATTCGATGGTGAATTTTAATATTTTGTTTGCGATTTTGTATGGGTGAGCAATACAAAACATTCTGAGGTAATATAACTAAATTCGATGGTGAATTCTAATATTTTGTTTGCGATTTCGTATGGGTGAGCAATACAAAACATTCTGAGGTAACATAACTAAATTCGATGGTAAATTTTAATATTTTGTCTTCAAGTGCAACTTAAAATGTTGACATTGAAAAGGCACGAATTGTCGAAAGCACTAAGTTTTGGTTTGAGTTCGTCGTTTTAAAGTTGATTTTTCCAGAAAATCTTTCGCTACTAAGGTTGTGAAATAGTACAGATTTAAACGAGCTATGCAGCTCATACGGTTATGAACAACGCGGCCATGAATCCAAAAATACTTCCAAAATTGGGCTGAAATGCGGCCAGATCGCTCAAATGGTTCTATAAACCTTTAATATTTTATGCTTAAAACAAACTGTTTATTTTGCTTAAACCCACATCATTTGAGTTAGAAAGAAAGTATCTTAGTTGAATCCGGATTTTTCGAGATGGCGTTAGTTTTTCGATTTCACTATAAGTAATATAAGATAGGACCACTTGTGCCTATGTGACATTTAAGGCTAGTCGGATGCATTCCAGTAACATTGCAGTCTTTGAGATACAAGAAATTCAGACAAATTTCCCAAATGGCACTCCTGAATTTTTGCTGTCATATAATAACCCCAAATAAAATATGCCAGGAAATAGTGGAGTTTTGTCTGCTGTTGGTTAAGAATGTTATTCTTGTTTCTTTCAACTCTTAACAGCAGAATGTTATATACTTTTTAGTATGCCGTGAGTTGTAAACACTAATGCGGCTTTTACATTATAAATGATGCCCCATGTTAAAGTTTTGTCCACCTTGGGTGTTTTGCAAGCATCTATTATATGGTGTTCTTGGACACCATATTTTTTTCGATGGTATTTTGAGACAGCATACATAGGTACTGTAGTGTCGGTAAAGGTATGGTGCAGATAACACCATAAAAATTTTTCTTAAAATCCAAAAGTTATATGGTATCACCTACACCATGCTGTTATTTGCACATCTATATAATGTGTTTGTGTGTGGTGTCCTTGACACCATCAGTAAAAACAACAGGCAGATCTAGACACTATATTTAAGTTAATGATGTTTCATACACCATCCGTTCTATTATAAAGTGTAGGGGTATACTATATACCACTGGAAGGTGTAGGTTAGACGATTGCGGGACAAACGTTTCACATGCAGGGTCCCTCATGACGTAAACGTCGTTGGATGTACTCTAAAAGGCTCTGCGTCATTATACAATTATTTATTAACTAAATATATATATAAATCAAGGGTATGAAACTCATTTGTCACAAGAAATAAATGCAGCTTAGTAAAACGGTGTTGTTAAACTAAAGTTAGCATAATGTGGATGTTTAAAATGGATTCGACTTTGAATGGGTCCAAACTCCAAATGCAGTTCTGACTCGTAGAACATTCAATCTGACTATATTGACGTTTAGTACATAGGTGTCTATAGGGGGTTACCCCTAAGCGTTGAAAGATCCTGAATACCTTTCAACCCCCCCCCCCCCCGTGTGTGTCGCAGCAGCGCGTATTAGCAGCATCGTCAATGTTAGCATTGGCAAAAAATAGAATGAAAATTGGCAAAAATTGGCGTAAAATAAAATGGTCAAACAGTAGAGGAAACTAGGAAATATTTATCGCATATTGGCAAAAATTGGGGAAAATTTTAAAAAATTGAGGAAAATTTTAAAAAATTGAGGAAAATTTTAAAAATTGAGGAAAATTTTAAAAAATTGGGGAAAATTTTAAAAAAATTGAGGAAAATTTTAAAAAATTGAGGAAAATTTTAAAAAATTGAGAAAAATTTTAAAAATTGAGGAAAATTTTAAAAAATTGGGGAAAATTTTAAAAAATTGAGGAAAATTTTAAAAAATTGAGGAAAATTTTAAAAATTGAGGAAAATTTTAAAAATTGAGGAAAATTTTAAAAAATTGGGGAAAATTTTAAAAAAATTGAGGAAAATTTTAAAAATTTGAGGAAAATTTTAAAAAATTGAGGAAAATTTTAAAAATTGAGGAAAATTTTAAAAATTGAGGAAAATTTTAAAAAATTGGGGAAAATTTTAAAAAAATTGAGGAAAATTTTAAAAATTTGAGGAAAATTTTAAAAAATTGAGGAAAATTTTAAAAAATTAAGGAAAATTTTAAAAAATTGAGGAAAATTTTAAAAATTGAGGAAAATTTTAAAAAATTGGGGAAAATTTTAAAAAAATTGAGGAAAATTTTAAAAATTTGAGGAAAATTTTAAAAAATTGAGGAAAATTTTAAGCTCCTAAAAACTTCACAAAATCTACAATTCCTGGCGTATCCCGCAGCGCAGATTCCTTCTGAAGTTTGGGGAGATACGAAAAATCTGGGGGATGCGAGATGTTCTAAGTATATATATTTAACCTGGGATTTCTAAAACAGAATACCTATACCGAAAGATTTTGGTCCAAGACTGTCAGAACTGTGGAGGGACGCATTTCTCTCATGTCTCGGACCTCTCCCCTCCCTCGCTGACCATCTACCCGCCTAAGCCGACGGACATTCGACACCTATGGTTTCATAGACCACGATATGTATATATACTAATTTTGCTGAAATTTTTAATTCAGACGTAGCTTTATACTGAAAAGTTATATACAAATTTCAGTTTTATTAAAAAAGATGCAAAGAGTTAGAGGTTTTTAAAGAAAATTAAAATATGAAAATACATTTAACACAGTTAATTTAGTTTATATGACTCGCTTGAAGCTTAACACCTTTATTGTGGTTTTTAACATTTCCAATCATTATTGCTCATAGTACATAAGAGAATGTTATGACGCTTTCCAGCACCGTAATTTTATCCAAAGTTAGATATCACGCGTATTTCCGGTTTTGTCTGCTTATTTTTTAGGATATTAAAACTCGTTTATCCCATTTTTGTTGGGAGCAGTTTGCACCCGAATCCCACTATTGCGGGTTCATCGGTTATATAACTGTCAGCAATTGACCAGCTTCCCACTTCCAAACTGCTTACTACCAAGTTACCGTACCAGAACTGGGTGTCGATAATACCGCCACCAAAATATGGTACGGCTAAGAAGAGGTCGTTGTGTATTAACCACCACTCCCATTGAAATAAAAAGTGAAAAGCCGAAACCGTTCTTGATATCTAACATAGGTTGTTTCGGGTCTCGGGGAAAAAGCCTACTGTACCTTTATGCATTATTGTTACTGCTAATAATTATAGGTTCACGCACTGGTCAATAGACTAAAAACCAAATTGGCAAAGTTATGCTGTCGGAAATCTGGGTCTACAAAGGAAGCCGTCAATATGGATGAAGCCTTACCTAGAAAGCGAGAAGCTTAAATCTTGTCTAAATCGATACTAGATTTAGCCGGTCACGTACAGTTCGGAGAAAGGTATAAAACTTCTTCAGTGCATTTTAGGGCTTGTTCACAGGTATGGAGTGTTTTCTATTAAATTGAAGTTTAAATATTTTTAGCGCTTGTTGCACAACAGGTAAAATGTGAATTTAGTGCACCACAGATAATGATGACAATAATAAAAAATTTATCAGAAAATTATCTCACTGCTACGTAAAACTCATAAATTTCAAAATTTGCGGGTGTGGCGAAATTAGATACATCCAGTAATTTTCTGAATGCTAGTCTACAACAGTGTATTTACCCAATGATTTGGAGGATCTGAGGATGCTAATACTAAATCGCGCGTACCCAGTGATTTCTCAGGTACAATCAAATCTCAGTAAGTTTAATTTTATCTCCAATCGGTTTTAAACTGTACCATCTATAATTCTGTCAATAGCTGCAAAAACTTCTTCTCCGAGCTTCATCATAGTTATATCATCGCGATCGAATTCATGCAGTAATGCTATTTTTTCAGCAGAACAGACATACTCCCAGCTAATGCATTGCACCATTGAAGGAACGGTCGTCTCTTGTATATAAGCGCCTGATTCCTCACACTGAGCTGTTTTTTTTTGTTTTAAGGGTACAGCTTTTCACTACTCAACATTAATTGTGCCCAGCTAATAAAAATCCAATAGCCGCCAATATCCTACTCATAACGGATATCAAACAATCTATATTAGCCAACGTTAACGTCAAATAAATTTTATATTGCACAGTTTCTGTGCACATGCACTGAAAATCATACTGACATCAACGATACTGATTTCATCAGATATCCAAAATTTGAATTTTACACAGTATCTTTCCATAAATCGGGCTGTAGGGTTGTGCACTTATTCGGCCTCTGAGCCATATGACAATAGTCATTTCATTTACAAAAATATATTCTTTTATGGTGATAGCAGTTTTGAAAATTGGCGTGCACTATTATCTCACAGTAAAATAAGAGTTATGCACTGAAAAACCAAAAGTCTTTTCTTGTCCCAATAACAACTTTCAAAAATTGAAACATTTTAAGTCTTCAGAGAATACAAAGCCGCAATAACAACTTGCAAAAGTTGAAACATTCTAATTCTTTAGAGAATACAAAATTACAAGATAGGTGAAAATTTAACATTTAATGTAAAACAAATAACGCTATTCGTGTCAGCTGCACTGACTGTTAATACTACATTCGTGTCAGTCGGTTGGTTTTATGTAGAGCTTTCCCTAGTTCTCACTCAGACATCGGTATAAATAAGACAACTAACTACTGATTTGATTTTGGTTAACAAGGAATACATTAAAAATACATTATTGGTGTTAATTTTCAGCAGTACGATGCATTGAAGAATCGCCAAAGGAAGCTGAATTATTATTTGAAAATTAAAATGACGACAAACACAATATCTGTTGTTTTATTAGCTGCTTTCCGTAGTAGTTTATATTGTAAAATCAGCTCTAAATTGTTCTTCTTAGCACTGTCGAGTCTCAAACATTGCATAACTTGTATAGGGTTATCTGACACAAACCGTGAAACTGGAGATTCTAAGAAAAATGCTAGCATCAAATGTGTGCCCATTGCCCGTCTACACTGTGAAATTTAGGACTTGTTCTTCAGGGCACTTTTCAATCTCAAACATTACCCAATTTTTAATAGGGTTATCTAGCACAAAATGTGAAACTGGAGATAGTAAGAAAAACGGTAACATAAAATTTGTGCCCATTGCGCGTGTGCACAATGGAATTTAGAACCGGTTCCTCAGGGCACTTTTCAAACACAAACATTACCCAATTTTTAATAGGGTTATCTAGCACAAAATGTGAAACTGGAGATTCTAAGAAAAAACGGTAGCATAAAATTTGTGCCCATTGTGCGTCTACACTGCGGAATTTAGAACCGGTTCCTCTGTGCACTTTTCAATCTCAAACATTACCCAATTTTTAATAGGGTTATCTAGCACAAAATGTGAAATTGGAGATTCTAGGAAAAACGTTAGCATAAAATTTGTGCCCATTGTGCGTCTACACTGCGGAATTTAGAACCGGTTCCTCAGGGCACTTTTCAAACTCAAACATTACCCAATTTTTAATAGGGTTATCTAGCACAAAATGTGAAAATGGAGATTCTAAGAAAAAACGGTAGCATAAAA
Source organism: Trileptium ribeirensis (assembly GCA_030248225.1). Lineage (NCBI taxonomy): Eukaryota > Metazoa > Nematoda > Enoplea > Enoplida > Thoracostomopsidae > Trileptium > Trileptium ribeirensis. The sequence continues at coordinate 28,760 of JASANE010016262.1, read as the reverse complement.
TTTGTGCCCATTGTGCTTCTACACTGCGGAATTTAGAACCGGTTCCTCAGTGCACTTTTCAATCTCAAACATTACCCAATTTTTAATAGGGTTATCTAGCACAAAATGTGAAATTGGAGATTCTAGGAAAAACGTTAGCATAAAATTTGTGCCCATTGTGCATCTACACTGCGGAATTTAGAACCGGTTCCTCAGGGCACTTTTCAAACTCAAACATTACCCAATTTTTAATAGGGTTATCTAGCACAAAATGTGAAAATGGAGATTCTAAGAAAAAACGGTAGCATAAAATTTGTGCCCATTGTGCTTCTACACTGCGGAATTTAGAACCGGTTCCTCAGTGCACTTTTCAATCTCAAACATTACCCAATTTTTTATAGGGTTATCTACCACAAAATGTGAAATTGGAGATTCTAAGAAAAACGTTAGCATAAAATTTTTGCCCATTGCGCGTCTACACTGTGGAATTTAGAACCGGTTACTCAGGGCACTTTTCAAACTCAAACATTACCCAATTTTTAATAGGGTTATCTAGCACAAAATGTGAAATTGGAGATTCTAAGAAAAACGTTAGCATAAAATTTGTGCCCATTGTGCTTCTACACTGCGGAATTTAGAACCGGTTCCTCAGTGCACTTTTCAATCTCAAACATTACCCAATTTTTAATAGGGTTATCTAGCACAAAATGTGAAATTGGAGATTCTAAGAAAAACGTTAGCATAAAATTTTTGCCCATTGCGCGTCTACACTGTGGAATTTAGAACCGGTTACTCAGGGCACTTTTCAAACTCAAACATTACCTAATTTTTAATAGGGTTATGATCGGTCCAAGTGTACTCGGATTATAAACGGCGACAGATGTTGGGTTTGGCCCAAAATATAGCTTCTTAAACGATCCTTTTTGCATGCAAGCGGCTTCTTAAATTTATTTGTATATAATTAATATGCCTTCTATGTAATTATCAAAAATGTATAATCCTTGATTGTTGATTGCATCTTAGAAATAAAACCACTTTACTGAAGAGCATCAAGGCGCAGGTGGTGTCAGTGCATGTAATCCTATATAACACTTCTCTGTGAGTGGAAAGAGTTTGCACGAAAATAACGCTTGTTTTATTTTATGGCGCAATGTTTAATACAAAGCTTATGAGTTAAACGCCCGAGAATATTATGGCCCCAATTAAATTGTTTAGATGTTTACAAATGTATCGCTGTACAATGTATAAATCAATGTATTGATGTATCTGCTATACTTCGGGGAAGAATTGAAAAATGTGAAAGCCGTTTTCGATAAGTCCCCATAATTTCTAGATCCAAATGACCTATACCCTCCATAAAGACGTCAACAAAATATGTGTCGACAGTTTTCGGCTATTACTGTATCATTATTAGAATTGGCAGATAAATGCATTTGTCTGCTAAGTTTAATCTTTCAAGATACTCTTGGGCAATGCCTATTTTTAATCTAGAATTAAGATAAGTCATGGTATTATCGTCTATAGTATCGCGAAAGCTGATTTGGCTCTAATTTTCGGAGCACAGAATGTCGTAGAGAGCATCAATTGACATTACATATCAACAATGTCTCCTTACCTACATAATTAGCTGACAAGAACTAGCAATATTGTGGTAAAACATCGAAACTATTGCTGGCGCTGCCTCCTATGACTACAAAGGACTATTGTGGCGGTATTTGGTTTAAATTTTCACAAATGATGTTCTCTTAAGAGTAATAATCTGTGAACAAAATGCTCAAATTACCTACTTTGAGTCACAGTTAATGCAAATATCGTCATTAAGACTTGGTAATTTATTGTATGTCATGTGAATCATGTGGGGGTTAGTAGATTTATAGCACTGTTATATATTGCGAACGTATACTGTTCATTTCAAGAACGTCCAAACTAAATTTTTTATCCCAAATAAGAGGAAGATGAACAGACTTTCCTGGCTAAATTAAGACTAATATTGCTGTTTTTACCGCATTAAACAACATCGAGTTTGCTTAAGGTTCAACCGTGAACGCTTTAACATGTACTAAAATGTGTACTGCCTAATTGTTGCTTTTGAAATAATCATTGTTCATCGTTTAAACTTGATTAGCTGATAAAAGCGATATATTTCTAAAAAGCCTTTGGCGAATATAGCTGTTTGTCATCCTGTTCGCGATTCCGGTTATAATAAACTAAAGGCTGGCTGCTTCACAATGCACATGAATATTGCTGTTAATTCAATACCAAATTTTTGAGGCATAGCCACAACTTTCCGTGCTGAGGACACGGGGGTTTGCTGAGTGTAGACCACCTTAAACACAACTAGAGTACCTATATTTTGCTTCTCTGTAGTGGCACATGAAGAGGCCTGCGGTGGGGTACCCAGTCCCCTCCCCGCGTCCACCCTTGCAACGTTCCTGCTGAATATATGAGTAAAAAGAATATCTATAATTTTTGTAAGTGCATAGTAAATTCTATGAAATGAATCCCCATTCCGCACGATAAACTTTATGAAAATTATAATTACACATATGAAATCATTTTAGCTGATGAACGTGAAATAAGTTAGAAATTTTGCAACAAAGTTAAAAAAGTCGAAGTTTACACCCGAGTAGTTATTATATTGTTGTAGTAGGAATGAATTATTTTTCGCTGCGATATTTGATAATTATTTCAATATTTCGGGTATAAACTATTATTTCTTCGTGTTACTAAGGTAAATTTTTTTATGAAATTACGATATATAGGTTTAATTTAAGCAATTGCCAATCTATAATATACACACCACACCTAGTATATCTATGTTATCAAAATATTAACTATATCATGGTTAACGACAATGAAATCGTAAGTAGGGAATTTTGGCCCAGGTCGAGACTCACGGCCGAGTGCCGCTCTTTGAATCGGCGGGTCCAGCCATGACACGTGCGGTCTGCCAAATTAAGGCGTAAAAAATTATGCAATGCATGTGTGTATTTAGAGAAAAGACTCTTCTGTCCACCACCACACTGTTGGAGTTTGTTAAATGTTTTGATTTCAAAAATAAAATGTGAATCGGAATAAAGCTAGAAAATTCTTTATGCTAAACTCAAAAGCGCTAAAACAGGGGTGCATTCAGGATTTTGTCCTGGAAGGGTCACGACGCCTAATTTACTAGCACTGCTAATTCATTCCGAAATCCGACAGAGACAGTTTTAATAAAGGGGAATCTTGATGAAAATTTTCTGTCGACCCGGTCTGCGAAGAATGGGGAGGCGGGGGTTTGGACATCCAGACCACCCTGTGGGCGCTCCAGCGGTTTAAACAAGACATTCCGCGTTTTATGCTAAGATTTTTTGAAGAGATAATAATAGCTCATAACATGTCCAACTCAAACATATTTGATATGTTTTATATTTAGTGGGCAGAATCCAATTTTATGTTATAGGTTCATAACATTGAAGTCCGTTTTAATTCTTTTTAGTCACAGTCATTTATTTCAGAATAATTATTTTTATCAGATTATCAGAAGAGAGCTTGTTTTTGTGGATAAATATATAGTTGTAAGCTTGATCGCATAGATTGCTTATATTACATTTTATTGGTTATGCAACAGTCTCTAATTTTTAATTTTGGGGCGTTCCATCAAACAGAGCCTCCGCTTTAACCTAAAATCAAATCAATCATTGAAAAAATTATGTATTGCTCCTTATCACTGGGCCAGACAAGCAATAGTTATTAAATATTAATAAAACAACGTCTTTTTACTTTCACATTGATAAAATAATACTTCGTCGGGATATTTGTATATTATATTTATCCAACTAATTAATGCTTTGATAATTATTTTTACTGCGTGAATTTTGCTCACCAAACACACTTATATCGATTGATTTTTGGGCCCATGTCAACTTTAGGGGCCGGGATTCAATGCATGCCATGCCGTTCTCGATATACTAAGCCTTAGTCTTAGCCTAAGCTAAGGTTTGTATATGAGCCGTGTACTAAGCCTAAGCCTAAGTCGGGGGGCTCCCGCCCCCCCGAACCCCCCGCTCTAAGCTGTTCTTTTTTTAACGTTATAACGTCCGGCCCCTAAAGTTGACATGGGTCGATTTTTGAAACATCTGACTGCATCGCAATGTGCCTATTTGGTCTCTGACTGATATGAATGTGATATATACTTGTTTGCTTTTGCTAAATCATTGTCACAATCATTAGCACTTTGTCCGAAGTTTCAGGGGGATAGCTGTTGCTTCGGGTGTTACTTGGCCTTCCCTAAAGCGGATAGACCGGTCAGAGCGGGAAACAATCAGAGATGGATGAATTTTCGAAATTTATTGCATACAAGCTTTTTTCGAATTGTTGCCAATGTTCCTACAATATGCATCTGTTTCACCCAAATTTTAGCCTCCGGGGGAGGGGGGCCCGAGCCTCAGGGGTATACTCCAGTCTCCCCTATCAGCATGTATCATTTTAGCACACTGACACTAACCTAAGAAAGGCAATTTGTTGCCTTGGTGGCAGACCTAATTTCTTGGAACGCCCTACCGACAAGTTTCTGCCCGTTCTCGCATCGAGCGAGCATTCTGCATCGAGCATTCTGCAGCGAGCGTTCTGGCGATCCGCCAATAAATCGATCCAATAACAACGCTAAACTAAAAATATCGCCTAGAAGTCTTAGATCACAGCATAAGTGATGTTTGATAAATGTCTAAGAGCTGTCTATAGTTTTAGATTACCGAGTTCTTACGTTTCGATGAGTTTGCGTAGTTGGCAATTCTCGCTTTTGGTAAGATGGGTGATAATAGTTAATTTTATTACGTCGTAGCTGTGGCTGACGATGTACGTCGGTAAAGTTCAACGAGGCTCCGTTTTTAACGTCGACGGGAGCCTGATCCGAAGCTGCCAATAGTTTTAGATTACCGAGTTCTTGCGTTTCGATGGGATTGCGTAGTTGGCAATTTTAGCTTATGGTAAGATGGGTGACAATAGTTAATTTTATTACGTCGTAGCTGTGGCTAACGATGTACGTCGGTAAAGTTCAACGAGGCTCCGTTTTTAACGTCGACTGGAGCCTGATCCGAAGCTGTCTATAGTTTTAGATTACCGAGTTCTTGCGTTTCGATGAGTTTGCGTAGTTGGCAATTCTCGCTTATGGTAAGATGGGTGATAATAGTTAATTTTATTACGTCGTAGCTGTGGCTGACGATGTACGTCGGTAAAGTTCAACGAGGCTCCGTTTTTAACGTCGACTGGAGCCTGAGCCGAAGCTGTCTTTAGTTTTAGATTACCGAGTTCTTGCGTTTCAATGAGTTTGCGTAGTTGGCAATTTTCGCTTATGGTAAGATGGGTGACAATAGTTAATTTTATTACGTCGTAGCTGTGGCTGATGATGTACGTCGGTAAAGTTTAACGAGGCTCCGTTTTTAACGTCGACGCGAGCCTGATCCGAAGCTGTCTATAGTTTTAGATTACCGAGTTCTTGCGTTTCGATGAGTTTGCGTAGTTGGCAATTCTCGCTTATGGTAAGATGGGTGATAATAGTTAATTTTATTACGTCGTAGCTGTGGCTGACGATGTACGTCGGTAAAGTTCAACGAGGCTCCGTTTTTAACGTCGACGGGAGCCTGATCCGAAGCTTTCTATAGTTTTTGATTACCGAGTTCTTGCGTTTCGATGAGTTTACGTAGTTGGCAATTCTCGCTTATGGTAAGATGGGTGATAATAGTTAATTTTATTACGTCGTAGCTGTGGCTGACGATGTACGTCGGTAAAGTTCAACGAGGCTCCGTTTTTAACGTCGACTGGAGCCTGAGCCGAAGCTGTCTTTAGTTTTAGATTACCGAGTTCTTTCGTTTCAATTAGTTTGCGTAGTTGGCAATTTTCGCTTATGGTAAGATGGGTGACAATAGTTAATTTTAGTACGTCGTAGCTGTGGCTGATGATGTACGTCGGTAAAGTTTAACGAGGCTCCGTTTTTAACGTCGACGGGAGCCTGATCCGAAGCTTTCTATAGTTTTTGATTACCGAGTTCTTGCGTTTCGATGAGTTTACGTAGTTGGCAATTCTCGCTTATGGTAAGATGGGTGATAATAGTTAATTTTATTACGTCGTAGCTGTGGCTGATGATGTACGTCGGTAAAGTTCAACGAGGCTCCGTTTTTAACGTCGACGGGAGCCTGATCCGAAGCTGTCTATAGTTTTAGATTACCGAGTTCTTGCGTTTCGATGAGTTTGCGTAGTTGGCAATTCTCGCTTTTGGTAAGATGGGTGATAATAGTTAATTTTATTTACGTCGTAGCTGTGGCTGACGATGTACGTCGGTAAAGTTCAACGAGGCTCCGTTTTTAACGTCGACGGGAGCCTGAACCGAAGCTGTCTATATATAGTTTTAGATTACCGAGTTCTTTGCATTTCGATGAGTTTGCGTAGTTGGCCAATTCTCGCTTATGGTAAGATGGGTGATAATCGTTGATTTTATTTACGTCGTGCTGTGGCTGAGATGTGTGGTAGTTGCTGTTTTTGTGGGTTGGTTTCTATGTTTTTATTGTTCTGTTTATGGTTTTGTTTGTTGTATGGTTTTTTTTGTGTTGTGTTATTGTATTGTTTTTTGTTTTTTTTTTTTTTTTTGTTGGGTGTTTGTTTTTTTTGTTCTTTTTGTTTTTTTTTTTCTTTTTTTTTTATATATTTGTTTTGTTTTTTTTTTTTTTTTTGTTTTTTTTTTTTATTTTTTTTTTTAGTTAATTTTATTACGTCGTAGCTGTGGCTGACGATGTACGTCGGTAAAGTTCAACGAGGCTCCGTTTTTTAACGTCGACTGGAGCCTGATCCGAAGCTGTCTATAAGTTTTAGATTACCGAGTTCTTGCGTTTCGATGAGTTTGCGTAGTTGGCAATTCTCGCTTATGGTAAGATGGGTGATAATAGTTAATTTTATTACGTCGTAGCTGTGGCTGACGATGTACGTCGGTAAAGTTCAACGAGGCTCCGTTTTTAACGTCGACTGGAGCCTGAGCCGAAGCTGTCTTTAGTTTTAGATTACCGAGTTCTTGCGTTTCAATGAGTTTGCGTAGTTGGCAATTTTCGCTTATGGTAAGATGGGTGACAATAGTTAATTTTATTACGTCGTAGCTGTGGCTGATGATGTACGTCGGTAAAGTTTAACGAGGCTCCGTTTTTAACGTCGACGCGAGCCTGATCCGAAGCTGTCTATAGTTTTTGATTACCGAGTTCTTGCGTTTCGATGAGTTTACGTAGTTGGCAATTCTCGCTTATGGTAAGATGGGTGATAATAGTTAATTTTATTACGTCGTAGCTGTGGCTGACGATGTACGTCGGTAAAGTTCAACGAGGCTCCGTTTTTAACGTCGACTGGAGCCTGAGCCGAAGCTGTCTTTAGTTTTAGATTACCGAGTTCTTTCGTTTCAATTAGTTTGCGTAGTTGGCAATTTTCGCTTATGGTAAGATGGGTGACAATAGTTAATTTTAGTACGTCGTAGCTGTGGCTGATGATGTACGTCGGTAAAGTTTAACGAGGCTCCGTTTTTAACGTCGACGGGAGCCTGATCCGAAGCTGTCTATAAGTTTTTGATTATCGAGTTCTTGCGTTTCTATGAGTTTCCGTAGTTGGCAATTATCGCTTATGGTAAGATGGGTGATAATAGTTAATTTTAGTACGTCGTAGCTGTGGCTGATGATGTACGTCGGTAAAGTTCAACGAGGCTCCGTTTTTAACGTCGACGGGAGCCTGATCCGAAGCTGTCTATAGTTTTAGATTACCGAGTTCTTGCGTTTCGATGAGTTTGCGTAGTTGGCAATTCTCGCTTTTGGTAAGATGGGTGATAATAGTTAATTTTATTACGTCGTAGCTGTGGCTGACGATGTACGTCGGTAAAGTTCAACGAGGCTCCGTTTTTAACGTCGACGGGAGCCTGAACCGAAGCTGTCTATATATAGTTTTAGATTACCGAGTTCTTGCATTTCGATGAGTTTGCGTAGTTGGCAATTTCTCGCTTATGGTAAGATGGGTGAGTTGGGGGGGGGGGTAATAGTTAATTTTATTACGTCGTAGCTGTGGCTGACGATGTACGTCGGTAAAGTTCAACGAGGCTCCGTTTTTAACGTCGACGGGAGCCTGAACCGAAGCTGTCTATATATAGTTTTAGATTACCGAGTTCTTGCATTTCGATGAGTTTGCGTAGTTGGCAATTCTCGCTTATGGTAAGATGGGTGATAATAGTTAATTTTATTACGTCGTAGCTGTGGCTGATGATGTACGTCGGTAAAGTTTAACGAGGCTCCGTTTTTAACGTCGACGGGAGCCTGATCCGAAGCTTTCTATAGTTTTTGATTACCGAGTTCTTGCGTTTCGATGAGTTTACGTAGTTGGCAATTCTCGCTTATGGTAAGATGGGTGATAATAGTTAATTTTATTACGTCGTAGCTGTGGCTGATGATGTACGTCGGTAAAGTTCAACGAGGCTCCGTTTTTAACGTCGACGGGAGCCTGATCCGAAGCTGTCTATAGTTTTAGATTACCGAGTTCTTGCGTTTCGATGAGTTTGCGTAGTTGGCAATTCTCGCTTTTGGTAAGATGGGTGATAATAGTTAATTTTATTACGTCGTAGCTGTGGCTGACGATGTACGTCGGTAAAGTTCAACGAGGCTCCGTTTTTAACGTCGACGGGAGCCTGAACCGAAGCTGTCTATATATAGTTTTAGATTACCGAGTTCTTGCATTTCGATGAGTTTGCGTAGTTGGCAATTCTCGCTTATGGTAAGATGGGTGATAATAGTTAATTTTATTACGTCGTAGCTGTGGCTGACGATGTACGTCGGTAAAGTTCAACGAGGCTCCGTTTTTAACGTCGACGGGAGCCTGAACCGAAGCTGTCTATATATAGTTTTAGATTACCGAGTTCTTGCATTTCGATGAGTTTGCGTAGTTGGCAATTCTCGCTTATGGTAAGATGGGTGATAATAGTTAATTTTATTACGTCGTAGCTGTGGCTGACGATGTACGTTGGTAAAGTTCAACGAGGCTTCGTTTTTAACGTCGGCGGGAGCCTGATCCGAAGCTGCTTGATCAGGTCGAACCATCCCCCAACGCCGTCTTTCGAAAAATAGCGCAAATTGGTCGACCTCCACGTTTGTTCGTTTTATACATCAGTTTGTCGAATCCTGGTCTATTTGGAGCTCAACTATTATCAGTCGTGTCTTGATTGAGAAATGCGATTAAACTGTCAGCCATAACTACTAACTCTAATATCCAGAGTAGTATTGACTATCTTGACTTATGGCAAAGTAGCGTATATGAAAACAATACCTACCTACTGAGCCAACATTCTATGTTAAATGAGGCTTACATTAGGCCGCACAGTCATAGCAAGAAGGGGATGGGGGGACACTCCCACTGCATACTGATGGGCGTGAAATCTTTGACTTACATACATTAAAAATGCTAATAGCACCCACAGATTTTACGGTCACCTTGCAACCCGTCTGGTAGGACGGAATAGAATTATTCTAAATCAATCTACCGATTTTTCATGGCATTCACTCAATAATGCCTTGTGATTGCTCGAACGCGTTTAACGCGTTTAAAGCCTAGGTGTGATAGTACAAATAGAGAGCTATATACCATACAAGTCTCGTTATCTTTGGGCCGATTTTTCATGGCATTCACTCAATAATGCCTTGTGATTGCTCGAACGCGTTTAACGCGTTTAAAACCTAGGTGTGATAGTACAAATAGAGAGCTATATACCATACAAGTCTCGTTATCTTTGGGCCGAATTTTCATGGCATTCACTCAATAATGCTTTGTGATTGCTCGAACGCGTTTAACGCGTTTAAAACCTAGGTGTGATAGTACAAATAGAGAGCTATATACCATACAAGTCTCGTTATCTTTGGGCCGATTTTTCATGGCATTCACTCAATAATGCCTTGTGATTGCTCGAACGCGTTTAACGCGTTTGGGGGGGGGGGGGCAAACCTCGGTGTGATTGTACAAATAGAGAGCTATATACCATACAAGTCTCGTTATCTTTGGGCCGATTTTTCATGGCATTCACTCAATAATGCCTTGTGATTGCTCGAACGCGTTTAACGCGTTTAAAGCCTAGGTGTGATAGTACAAATAGAGAGCTATATACCATACAAGTCTCGTTATCTTTGGGCCGATTTTTCATGGCATTCACTCAATAATGCCTTGTGATTGCTCGAACGCGTTTAACGCGTTTCAAACCTAGGTGTGATAGTACAAATAGAGAGCTATATACCATACAAGTCTCGTTATCTTTGGGCCGATTTTTCATGGCATTCACTCAATAATGCCTTGTGATTGCTCGAACGCGTTTAACGCGTTTAAAGCCTAGGTGTGATAGTACAAATAGAGAGCTATATACCATACAAGTCTCGTTATCTTTGGGCCGATTTTTCATGGCATTCACTCAATAATGCCTTGTGATTGCTCGAACGCGTTTAACGCGTTTCAAACCTAGGTGTGATAGTACAAATAGAGAGCTATATACCATACAAGTCTCGTTATCTTTGGGCCGATTTTTCATGGCATTCGCTCAATAATGCCTTGTGATTGCTCGAACGCGTTTAACGCGTTTAAAACCTAGGTGTGATAGTACAAACAGAGAGCTATATACCATACAAGTCTCGTTATCTTTGGGCGTAATTTTATTTACTACTAACACTCCTGTACTCATGCTCGCGATTATTTATCTTTTATAAAATATCTGTGTATAACATGATTGTAAAACGTTGTAAGTTAGATTTTATCAGTTTCTAAAATAAAAAACCAACACAACCCTATAATTTTAATTACAAGACATTTGGAGTTTTGTTGTATACAAAATAATTATTATAACTAGATATTCGTTTTTCGAAATTCGGTTGGTTTTCAAGTTAAATATTAATATATTTGTTGTTATCTGTCCTATTATACCTGTAGGAGCAGCCCGGTGTTCCGCATTAATATAATATATTCCAGTGTCAAATAGAAAAAATCCTGATGTAAACGCTCTGACAGATTCAGAAATTACAATTTCAAACGTGGGGAAGAGTTAGGGGTATTTTACTTCAAAACTCATCATCGATTAAAATATTGTTCCAATACATTTGTATTTTCAAATTTTGGATAATTCAGCGAAGGTCTGACCGGGAGGAGACTTGAAACCAACCGCCACACCCCCTCCTGATACGCCAGTGGTGTGACGTTGTGCTAACGCTAATGGTTGCATATAATTTTCTTAAGCTTTAAGCAAGCTTATTGCGGTTCACAAAATTATAGTCTAACAGGTAATTAAGGCTTAGTATATCGAGAAAGGCATGGCTTGCATTATATTATTATTTCCGCCCCTCAGGGTTACTAGGGCCCAAGTATATATAAATAGATCGATTCAACGGCTTGTAATGTCAACTGGGGCACAGTCCAAAGCAGAATTCGCATTAATTAAACGACATCCTGAATTGGGCAACTATGTCCGCGGCTTATGTGTGTATTGTGGTATACGAAAAAAAACAACACGTTAAGCACGTTTTCACGTATACGCGGTCAGCAAATGCTGATGGTAATTCGCAAAATAATGATCTGACCACGAACAGCTGAGTACTGCTCTATTGCAAAACGTGTTCGCCTAGATAAGGTTAAATCGTGTGAATTGTGCTCCTTCACCGCTTTTTCGACCGTGAACTGACTTGACAAAGGAACAAATCAGGTGTAGGTACGTACCTAAAGTCGAATCAAGAATAAGAAAGAATAATACTCCAGCCATAAAAACAACTTTATCACTATTTTCAGCGTAAACCCAAACCGTAAGGCATTATATTTTGTCCTCGAATGACAAAAAAAATTTTTTAATTTGGTATATCACAACTTCCAAGACAAAACAATAATTTGAAGCGGCTTCATGGTTCACGTGACGGGTATCGAGCACTTATGATTTTAGATCCATGCTACGCAAATAAAATTGGACTAAAAATCTATAAACTCATTCTATCTAGCCCAATGTGTGAAAAAATAGACTCATTCTTGGTTCCAGAATTGGGTTTTTTCAGCTCGCTGCACAGCACCTCAGGGTTTATGGGGAAACCGATGGGCGATATAACATCAAAACCAAGGTATTAAATGGATCAAACAGCACTATAACGATAACAGTAACCCAGAAACTTATTTAGCTAAAACCTTGAAAGCTTCAATTTTTTTTTGGGGGGGGGGGGCGAGGGGGTATTTTTAAACGTTGACTAAGCTAGAAAACGGACGTTCTATCACAAAATTGGGTAGCAAATAACGTGGATAACATGATTCTAAGTTGTGGTGGTATTTTTCAGTCCAGTGCCTCTGGCAAGAGTTATCTTTTTAAACACTGGGGGCTCCAAATGGTCCAGATTAATGTTTACACTTTGTGTCGCTGTTATGAGAATTTGAGCTGGTTTGGAAAAGTTTTGGAAAAGTTTGGAAAAGTTTCGCTAGAACTAACACTTTAGATGTAGCTAAAATGAAAACTTAATTGTGCAGTAAAAACCTTGAACAAGGCTGTATATTTGAGACTGACGCTTGATATTCTATTTGATAAGATTATGATGACCCATCAACGTGGATTGTGCATTGTCGCTCTACTTTTGTTTACGTGATGCTAAAAATGACGTATCACAGTAACGTGTACAAGAAACTGTGACGGGGATCGCTGGTGTATTTGTTCTGATTCAAGAATTGTAACGACGGCTTGGGCATATATGTTAAAATACGAGAAACTGTAGAAACTGTAACGATGGGATGCGCGCATATGCTGGATCTGCGAAACTGTAACAGGGACGACAGGTGGGATCGACGAAAGTATGACGAGACATAAGTTGGGCGCATATGCTGGGATCCATGAAACTGTGGTGAAAGGCTGGGTGCATATGTTCAGATCCAAGTAACTGTAACGACTGTTTGGGTGCATATGCTAGATCCTCTACGAGACGAAAAGATGTGAGTATATCCTGGCATCTATGAACTGTGACAAGAGGTTTAGCGCTCATGGAGGAATCATAGAAACTGTGACTGGGCGCATATATACTGTATAAGCTGTGCCACGTTTTCGTATCTTCTAAAAATTTATTGCTGGCTTAACTGTGACAAGAAGTGGCTCCCGGCGCCGCAAACGCACAAAAAAATTGGGTGGAGGATTGGGCGCAGAACGATTGAGCAAATCGGTCGGACTGAACATTACACATCTTGCAACCTCTGTACGGTATGTGCAAAAAATTTGTGCGTGCTTGCTGTTAGTTTGTGTGCATGCTGATGGCTATGACTTTCTTTATATATACATACATGAATGATCAACTTATGATTTCGGTGGTTATGTCTGCGGCCGGACACGTTCTCCGGAAGTTTGCGCCCGTATCCCAACCCCTTAAATCCAACTATCTACTCATATGATAGGTGCGAGTGTAACAAGGATTATATAGAATTTGCAGCAATAAATTTTATAATATATCCCCGAATTTTGTCTCAGACGAGACATCGGGAACTTTTATATTCGGGCTGTTATTTATTATATGTATATGCTTCAAAACTTTGTATCTACGCTACTATTTATAAATTTTAGTATTATTTTAGATTTGGAAGTAACATAATACGGTCTCAAGTGATATTTAATATTATTATTGGTTGTTATTGAATCAAATGCGCATCGTCTGCAATAACAAACATTACCAATAACTTACATCTACTACAAGTTACAACTACAGCTTACAAAACATTAACAGATATTTATTTTGTGCGATGATATTTCAAAATGTGGACGGCATATAAGTGGTTTATCAAAATGTCTTTTTTGTCTCGATACAAACAGGGCTTGAATGGGGCACTGGCAGAGGTGTGGCAAGCTTTTTAAAACTTGAGGGGTGCCGGAAAAATAATTAGATGCTCCGATCGTATACATACATTCATTTTATAACCCCATCAGTCAAGTTTGTCAGTACAAAGTGGGGTGGGGGCAGCCCTCTGCCCCTCCTTCTTGCGGCATCCCTGTGGTCTCTTGCATTGTTGCTTTTCCGTCAGGCGGCATGCCTGTGTTCTGCGTTGTTGCCTCTCCGTCTTGCAATATCCCTGTGTTCTCTTGCATTATTGCTTCTCCGTCAGGCGGCATGTGTGCTGCGTTGTTGCCTCTCCGTCTTGCAATATCCCTGTGTTCTCTTGCATTATTGCTTCTCCGTCAGGCGTCATGTGTGCTGCGTGGTTGCCTCTCCGTCTTGCAATATCCCTGTGTTCTCTTGCATTATTGCTTCTCCGTCAGGCGGCATGTGTTCTGCGTTGTTGCCTCTCCGTCTTGCAATATCCCTGTGTTCTCCTGCATTGCTATCTCTGGTTTTCAATTCATTATACGGGTTTAACAATAGCGAGAAAGTCACCGATGTGACTGGATGGCACAGACCACATTGTTTTCCTGTCCTGGGCTGCGTTAAGAATATGCTTATATGCTACAGGCGGACAAGACAGCGCACAGTTCTCCCTGATCCAGCTGGAGTTCCCTGCTGCGACGCCGCATGGCTGTCACATTCTACTGTTTATATATAAACTTATGTAATTTTTTGAGAATAAACTCTGGCTACAGGCCTCTCCCTGATCCAACTCGAGTTCCCTGCTGCGATGTCAAACAAACAAAATCGTTTATTAACCAAACGCATACTAGTAACTGGTAAAGTCAGCGTAACGAGGTTTGCATCGGCCGTTAAGGCCGTCATACCGAGCTCGAAACTTAAGCAATGGCATACCAACTGCTAGCGTACTAGCTACAAAAAGTATATGTACAACAAACGTTATATTTACAAACAAAGCTATACGTGCAAAGCAAAAGTTAATAAACTGTTTACAGCCAGAAAGGGATTTCCTCTTATATCTGGCTGACGAGATGGGAATGCTATTTATCGTTAATGACAAAGACGTTGAAAGGGAGTAAATATCACCTTTATTTCTAAAGGTTTCTTTTGAATTGCAAGAATTGGTTTAAATTAAGCATGGGGGTGTGGGTTGTTGTGTTGTTTTTGGTGGGTTGTTGGGTTTTGTGGTGGTTTTGTGTTGGGTTTGGTTTTTTTTTTTTGGTGGTTTGGTTTGGTGTTGGGTTTTGTTTTTTTTTTTGTTTTGGTTTGTGTGTTTTTTTTTTGTGGTGGTTGTGTTTTTTGGGCGGTTTTGGGTTTTTTTTTTTTTTAGGTTTTTTTTTTTGTTTTTTGTGTTTGTTTTGTTGTTTGTTGTTTTTGGGGGGTTTTTTGTTGTGGTTGGGTTTTTGTGTTTTTTGGGGGGGTTGGTTTTTTTTTTGGTTTTTTTGGGTTGGTTTTTTTTTTGTGTTGTTTGTTTTTTTGTTTTTTTTTGTGGTGGTTTTGGGGTGGTTTTTTGTTTTTTGTGCTGTTGTTTTTTGTTTTGTTTTTTTTTTGGGGCTGTTTGGGGTTTTTGGGCGCTTGGGTTTTGTGCTTTTGCGTTGTTTTTTTTTTGTTTTTTTTTGGCTGGGTGGTTTTTCTTTGGTTTTGTTTTTTTGTGGGGTTGTGTGTTTTTTTGGGTGGGGTTGTTTTTTTTGTGGTGTGGGGTGTGTGCTTTCGGGGCTGGTGTTGGTTTTTGTTGTGCTTTTGTTGCGTTGGCTGTGGCGGGGGTTTTGTGTGGTTTTTGCTGCGGCGTGGGGCGCTGCTCTGTTTTTGGTGGGTCTGTTTTGTTTCTGTTTCGGTTTTTTTGTTTTCTTTTGTTGTGTGGGCGGTTTGGCTTTTTTTTTTTTCTTTTCTCTCGTTTGCGGCTTTTTCTCTCTCTTGCTTTGGTTCTTTTCTGGGTGGGTTTTTGTTTGTCTTGTGGCTTTCTGTTTTTCGGTTCCCGCCGCCCGTGCTGTCTGGCTGTTTTTTCTCTTTTTTGATGCTCTGGCTGCTCTGCCTTCCCTCGTTCCTGCTGCGTGTCGTGTGTCCTTGTTTGTTTTGTTACTTTGTTTTTTGAGCATAAACTGTGGCTATAGGCCTCTCCCTGATCCGTCTCGAGTTCGCTGCTGCGATACCGAATGTGTGTCACATTCTACTGTTTGTATAAACTTATTAACTTTTTGAGTATTCTGGCTACTTTTTTTGAGACCTTTTTTGATTTTTTTTGGTTATGAACAAGTCGTAGGACAGCATGGGTTTTGCAAAATGAAAATTAGGTACGCTTAAGAGGTAAACCCGAAGAGTATCCGACAATCTATACATCCGATGGGTACCTGGTAAGGTACTCAGAAATTTGCACTCATGATTGCGACATTGATAAATTTTCATAATTTTTAAGTCGACGAACAATACAGTATAATAGTTGGCTCAGTTTTGTGTCTACTGTGGGCCAATGAATTCCTGCCTGAATTCTTACAATACTGATGTGAATTGGAAATTTTACGATTGCTGCGATTTGAAGTGCACCAATATTTTAAGTTTTGGTTGTAGTAAATCGCTTATTGTCGATTGTTTGGGTGTTACAAGTCGAAGGTTTTTGCATCCGTAGTTAAGTGTTTAAGTTCGGTTATTACTCTTCGTACAGCTATTGGGCTGGAAACGGAAACTATAATGTTGAACCCGATCTAAAACCCTGTGCTATTATATAAACGCTTGTGCGTCAGACCAATAAAGTCATGTTGGGTGTTTGGTGCTGGTGTGGTGGTGGGTGTTTTGTTGGTTTTGTGTTTTTTTTTTTTTTTGTTTTTTTTTTTTTTTTTTTTTTTTGTGTTTTTGTTATTTTTCTTTTATGGTATAAAGCTAAAGTTTTAAAAATGCTCCAAAACAGTTTATAAAAAACATTAATTTTGAAAACTGTTATTGCCTTGGTGATAAGCTGAATGGTTAGTGGTGTCTTTTACAAAGTAACTTTCCGCAGTTTCAACATTACTAGTTTCATTGTTTTAAACAAATATTGTTAAATATATTTCGCTACATTCATTCGTAAAATACGGGTTCAGAAATTCTACAATTTAGCGACAAGAATAATCAAACTTTCTCCATTTGATCTCACGTAAAGCTCTATAATAGTTTTATATATATTTCTGTGGAGTTTGCTTAATACGTCGAGAACAATGCCATTTGCGTGGTATGAAGGAATTATAAAAGAGCAAGGGGCCCTAAAATATTAATGGTGGAGGGTATAATTTTGTTGAAATTTGCGACAAACTTTGAACGTTTTATTTATTTTTGCAGTTGAACGGAGATAAAACATCCGCCCATGGTTTTGATATATGCCGACAATAGCTATAATATTAATATTAGGCGCAGTGGTATCTCAGTTCATGAACAGTGTTCAGGCAGCTCAATGCCAAACCTTGAAATGGTCACTTCACTCGCTCCATTTTCCATCGCCTCACAAGTTACTAGTTTAACGAAAAAGTTTGCCCTCTTTTTTGCTTCATATATAACTGTACACCAAAGAAACATAGTTAACTAGAATTTTAGAGATATTCATAGCGTTTGTTCAGTGATGCTAATAATTATAGTGATGCGGCACGACAAGAATAATCCAAAACCTGTTGTAGCTTAAAATTTAAATGAAAATCTCGTTAGTTAAGATTAAAAGGCAAAATCCCGATGAATTATTTTTCATACAATTTTCATCGAGACAGTTCTCTCTTAAACAAACGAATGAACTAACTAACTCGGTTTTAGAAATTTCATCTGCAGATATTTGATCAAAGACAAATAAATTGTATAGCAGTACCTGTAAGTCGTATCAGCTTCGTATTTGTAAAGACAAAATGGAAAATTCACTGCACTCCATTTTTGCTTCAATAGCTCATCTAAATAAAATTTATATAAAGATAGTGCTTCTTTCTACAATGCAATAGTATTTACTGATAGCTTTTTAAACTTATAGCAATTCCACAGTTTGGAATGAACTACTTTGATTTGGCCAATTTTACCGAAAAACCCAAATAAATTACGCATTTTTGTAATAAGGGTTCTCGATTTGATGTCGATTATTACACTTGAACCATTTATATAAAATTTATTGCATTCCCGGAATGCCAACAAGATAGTACAAAACTAAACATAATATGACAGGAAGTAACATTTTTGGAGCGAAATATGTGTACAAAAATAGATAGAAGCGGAGGTATACCTTGTATGGTAAAGTACCAGTTTATAAACATGTGTGGTATATACATAACGAATCAACTAACGCTGGGCCTTTAGTCCACTAGACTCTGGAGATATCCAATTTTTGTACCGTATCCACATCCTCATAGAAAAGAAGCATAACCCATTGTGCTATTTTTCAGCAAAGTTATGGTCACCGAGTTGTTGCTTTTACTAATTTCGGCAATGTCTAAGATGAAATCTTCGACGCCGACAGTCCAAAGGAATTCCTCTCGTTTCTACATTACAGTCATATATAACGGCGAATCGCTAGATAGCTAGGCTTCAGAATTCTGTTTCTGGTTTTGCTTATTGTTTTTCTTTTTGTTTGTGCTTTTTCAATTATTAAAGTGCAACAATTTTTCGGTAGTTGGGAATTCGCCGACCTAGGCGCTTAGTATTTTTGTTTGTGTAAACATGTTATTACTGGTACACTGGGACGGTACTTTCTGGTTACCAGTAAACATTTTGTTAATATACCTATTTGTTGTTGTATAATTCATTTATAAAATCTTTATATAAAAAATTTTGGTGGTGAGTGTCCCAACATGCCGACTGATCTGCAACAGCAATGGAACGGGGTCACATCTAAGTGACCCAGTGACCCCGTGACCCCGTCGTATCCTGACCCCGTGACTCCGTGACCCCGTTGATGATAAATATATAAATATATATTTATATATAATGTATACATATGTTTATATATATAATTATACGTTCGATTTGCCGTTGTAACATATTTGTGGGTACTTAGCCAGCGCTCAGCTCTTTCCTGGCTACACGACGAGGACCTGACCCACTTCGTAGCCCACTTCCCTGTCCCCAACCAGCCGCCCGACGGACAGTCGATCGTGTTTACTGCGTCTTAACTAAGTCATGGCGCAGAATGACTTGGGCTTCCATCGTTGAAGGATTTAACCTAGCTCGCCGTTTTCTAGCTATTTTTTTCAGCTGCTTAAAAATGTCTTTCCGGCTGTGAGCTGGAGGCGGGAATAACTAATATCCGCTTAGCAGTCAGAGACAGAATGGGAAAGCGAAATTGCTGTTTCCCCCACTAAGCTAGCGGATTAAACGGTGAATCGCTGTCAACATCAAGTTCTATTAAGTTGTCGTAATGTCGCAATTCAGCTTCTAGTTCCATTTTAAGTTCTTCAGTTGTCTTATTATCGGTATCGCGCGCCAGTTTGACCCTTTTAACTGCAGATTGCTGGGGAAAGCTTTCGAGCAGATGCATAGTTTTAGAGCTGCTAGGAACGCTACTCTGTGGTTCCTGATTGAATTCTTGTATATCACTAGGATTTTCTTTTTTTTAATAGATTCAACACTTCAGTTCTTTTACACATTTAACTGGTTGAGCTGCGAATTAATATAAAACTAACTAACTAAAATTATGCTTTCATTAAAAAGAGAACTATTTCCGATATTCCGAAGTATCCGTTATCCTAACCAATAATTATTTTTTTCCGAAAAATTCAGTATGACCGACCATTATGCAGACATACAACGCAAACGTGAAGTATGTGGTGTAAGATTAAAAATTCGTACTTAAATATTAGGCGAATAACTTTCAAAAAAACCGCCCACCCCCTGTCACAAAATTTTAGCAAAACCGCTCCTCCCGTCCAAAATTTCACGATACGTCACTGGATATTAGTGTTAGAGTTGGATCGTTTCCCGGCTATGTGTATATATGAAGGCTAAGAGTATTTTGTGTTGAATCGTACGCACAACTATATAGTATGTTGAGTGGCTAAATAAATGTACTTGTTCAATTACATCGCTTAGTGTTCTCTAGCCTGGAGGAGCCAAGCAAGGCTAAACCTATTTAGCCTTAAGCTATCCCTATCGGGGCCTTTAATTGGCCTTAAATATTACGATAAATAAGCCACCGCGATACGATTAATATTACGCGATACTAATTCCTGGTTTCTACTCTTGAAGACTGCATCAATAAAAACTTTCGCAAACATCTACACATCCAGATCATCTATGATTTTTTGATAGATATGATAAGCGTCTAGTGGCTGCTCTAGCACGATTTGATTAAAAAACCGTACTTAGATATTCTTACCATCACTAAAAACTAACAAAATTTTATATGTATATGTAATAAATTTATATGTATTTACATAATATATAGCTAATTTATACAATATATAATAAAACATGTAGCTGACGCTCGGGTACTTAAAATAAAGAATAAAACCAAGTAAATTTAGTGTTTGCACACCGATACAACGTTATCACATTATTGCCTATATCTCATTCACTTTACCATTACATTGCCCATTATAATAATATCATATATTTCTATAATAGATATTTGTACAATGTATTTTTCTATAAAAAGAGTATAGACGCAACAATGTAAGGTAGCAATATGAAATAACATTATATAGCGGAACAAACAACAAACTTAAGCTAGCCGGCATTTGGCCAACAAGGGCCAATTTTGTAAATTTTTGCATTTCTGTGATCCTCATGACCGTGATCATACCGCACTAAAAAATTAAGAAAGTTATATATGGAACAGTATGTTAGTGAGATCTTTGCATGGAGAAAGTAATGAAAAAAGTTTGTAATTTCACCGAAGAATATTTTATCCAGGGTCACGGGGTCAGTCTATTGACCCCGTGACCCCGCGAGAAATGTGACCCAACTGACCCCCCGTGACCCCATGACCCCGTTCCATTGCTGATCTGCAATAAGCATAGCAACATCTGTGTTCTAAAATCTAATAACATGGATCACCAAAAACTATGAGACACGAAAAGGAAGCATTGTGAAAACCCAGATGTATGAATTATTCACGACAGCCAGATTTTCCGAAACGAGTTCGCTTAACCTATGAAGCTTATAAATATATTGTCACCTGATGTCAGACGCTGAAATATCGTAACGAACAATGTAACTCTTTAATTACACTGTCTTGAGAGAATTTAACAAAGATGTCCAAAATGAATCAAGATTACGATGAGAAGGCATTTAAATAATGAATACGAGGCTTTATAGCTGTGTAATAAGGTGACGCTTATATGTATATAATGTATTATTTTCTATAATCGCCTACCATAAAACCAACCACAAAAGACAACAGTTCTCGATCGGCTGTTTTACATTATGTATTCGAAATGTAATGGGTTTTCGTATTTTGATAGTTACAATGTTTTATTATCGGTGTTTGAACCCTGAAAGACGAAATATCACACAACAAAATTTTATTGCACTAAATCTGAAATTTTTTGAGTTGCGATAATTGCAATAACCGTTTGATGCCCACTGACTGGTGCCAAAATGGGACCATCATACATTGTGCAGTGCTAAATGAGTTTGTGTTGTGCTGTGTGTTTGCACGGTTGTTGTTAAGGAACCAAGAAACAGCTCTTACAGAGATTTACGTACTCCCTTTTCAATCGTGCCGTCTGGGTTCGCTTTCCAGAGCTGGCTTCAGTTTGTCAAACATTGTACGATACACAAATTTGTCGGCACGAAAGGAATAATACGGCATTTGGTTGTGTAAAGTTCAAATGCCACGGCGATGGTTTAATATTTATAATAATTTGGCATCAAGCTTTGGAGGCTATTTCTTTTTCAGCATGTATTTTGTCCAGTATTATATGTGGCCATGGAACAATGGCCTTGATTTTGTTAACTTTAGAGAGGTTGGTCCTTGGATATTATCTTTATGACATAAATTACGGTGTAAACAAGTCGACATTTTGATGCGTGACTACTGAACTTTCTTAATCCGATCATTAGACTTACACTGGTTGAGCCTAAATGTGTTATTTTTGCATGGCGAACAGAGCCGGAACTAAAAGATAGGAAGGATTTTAATTAATATTATTTGAATTATTGTATCAAACAGGAACCATTTTAGTGCATCTAAGATGGCGAGATCCCAACAATTGTACATAAAAAATGGGAAGATTTATTCTATAACTTAGAGGAAAAATCATGTTTTCACGATACAAAACGGAGCTCAATGAAGTTTGGACTTAGTGGAAATTATGAGTGTTGGACGAAATCCAGCCAAACCACATAGCTGGGTATTAGATAGTTATTTTGCTGCTGTCTAATATCTTTCTCCAGTCGCTATATAGGCCCAGCTACAACATTACTCGATTACCGTTGAGTATTACCAATTGATTATTGTAACGCTTTTGAAAACTTTGTTGGTTAGTTTTTAACCATATTTTGACAGATACTTGGTGTACAGACTACACGGTGTATACAGTGCTACCACGTGACCCGGCTATTGTCAGAAAAATGCGATATAAGATTATTTAGTAACCCAAAATTGAGAAACACAAAATTGAACTAATGGCTTCATTTCTATAAACGAGATAAAGGGGTGGCCAAAAACAGCAATCAATGCATAGATATTTAGAGGAATAAATTGTGTTGCAATATCTAAAATAACATCAGAATGTTATCGGTGGATGTGGATGAATATTTTTGGCTGAGATAAAGGGGTGGCCAAAGACAGCAATCAATGCATATATATTTACAGGAATAAATTTTGTTGCAACATCTAAAATAACATCAGAATGTTATCGGTGGATGTGGCTAACTATTTTTGGCTGAGATAAAGGGGTGGCCAAAGACAGCAATCAATGCATATATATTTACAGGAATAAATTTTGTTGCAACATCTAAAATAACATCGGAATGTTATCGGTGGATGTGGCTAACTATTTTTGGCTGAGATAAAGGGGTGGCCAAAGACAGCAATCAATGCATAGATATTTAGAGGAATAAATTTTGTTGCAACATCCAAAATAACATCAGAATGTTATCGGTGGATGTGGCTAACTATTTTTGGCTGAGATAAAGGGGTGGCCAAAGACAGCAATCAATGCATATGGTGTCTTTTTTTTTTTTTCTTTTTTTTTCTATATTTACAGGAATAAATTTTTGTTGCAACATCTAAAATAACATCAGAATGTTATCGGTGGATGTGGCTAACTATTTTTGGCTGTGATAAAGGGGTGGCCAAAGACAGCAATGCATTCCTCTTCTAGATATTTAGAGGAATAAATTTTGTTGCAACATCTAAAATAACATCAGAATGTTATCGGTGGATGTGGCTAACTATTTTTGGCTGTGATAAGGGGTGGCCAAAGACAGCAATCAATGCATAGATATTTAAAGGAATAAATTTTGTTGCAACAACTAAAATAACATCAGAATGTTATCGGTGGATGTGGCTAACTATATTTGGATGAGATAAAGGGGTGGCCAAAGACAGCAATCAATGCATTCCTTTGCTCTAGATATTTAGAGGAATAAATTTTGTTGCAACATTTTTGCTAAAATAACATCGGAATGTTATCGGTGGATGTGGCTAACTATTTTTGGCTGAGATAAAGGGGTGGCCAAAGACAGCAATCAATGCATAGATATTTAGAGGAATAAATTTTGTTGCAACATCTAAAATAACATCAGAATGTTATCGGTGGATGTGGCTAACTATTTTTGGCTGAGATAAAGGGGTGGCCAAAGACAGCAATCAATGCATAGATATTTAGAGGAATAAATTTTGTTGCAACATCTAAAATAACATCAGAATGTTATCGGTGGATGTGGCTAACTATTTTTGGCTGAGATAAAGGGGTGGTCAAAGACAGCAATCAATTCATAGATATTTAGAGGAATAAATTTTGTTGCAACATCTAAAATAACATCAGAATGTTATCGGTGGATGTGGCTAACTATTTTTGGCTGTGATAATAATATTTCTACATACAATTTTGTACTCATGTGCATGTATCTTGATCAGTTGGCAAGCAGGGATTGAGAAAACTCTATTTTGCGTTCAAATTAAACTATATTTTATGTAGATGTTTTTTAGTTGGAAACATCGTAAAATATAAATTGGTTTGGTAAAATTTTCACAGCGCAAACGGTCTTACGAAGGATAGATATTATTTGTATTCATCTCATCATAATAGCGCGTTTACAATACTAAATGGTAAAGTGAAAACATTTATTCTAACCCAAAACGAAATAAAATAAATTTAGTTGTTTTACAGCCTTTATAAAGAATGAAGCGATCAGAGGCTATTTTCACAGCCTAAATGACTTTGCCTAATATCGCTATAGTATATTGATCTCCCTTTCAAATAATGAAAACGAAGCCGAAAACCAGGATTTAAGCAAAAATGATACAAAATTATGGTATCGCAATGTATGTTACGGCAATTAATATTCTACTAGTTGTACTGTCATTTCATATCATGAAAAATTATTTCCTTATAGCTGTAATTTACCCCATTAGCTGATACAAACCATGGGTGTCAATAAAGAGTGTGGGGGCTATCGATTATGATAGGACCGCGTTCAAGCCAAATCTGACACCCTGGTTGTTCCGCGTCCTTCCCCCTGCCTCGAAGGTGGACATAAAATTTTAGCAACAATCGCGAAACATAGAGTGAAAATTGGTAAAGCTTAGCGTATAATTGGCAAAATCGGGACAACTAGGAAAAATTTATCGGAAACAGACCAAATTTGGAATTTCCCCTCCTCACCTCCACCCCATAAGCCAACGTACCTTCGGTACCTATGATACAAATCATAGTGCAACGACAGTTGACGGCGTTATGTTCGCACCTGTAGCTCAATGACTGAACTTCCAATGATTGACAACAGTCAAAAATGAGTTGAATCACAAATTCTGAAGAATTGCTCAAAACATACAATTTTATTTGTTTTAGACGCACCCAAAATCTCATCGCAATTATTATTTAACATCTGTTAAGCTATATCAAATCTATATGATTATATTTTTAACAAATAAATAAACACATTTACATAAATAATACATTAATAACTAAAAATAATTAAATAAATAAAACATATATTATATAAATAAAAATTAAATAAATGAATTAAATAAAAATAAATAATTATATAAATAAATAAATATAAGAAATTAAATTAATAAATTATAATTTTTAATAATATATAATTATTATTTAAAAAATAGTAATAGTAATAAATTATAAATATATAAATAATCATCAGTCCAACATATATATATTATAATTAATCATAAATAAAATTATATATATATTGAAAACTCGGAACATAAACAATTTTAGCGTTGCTAAACAGTAATAATTATTGCAATACGTTGGTTGCAAAACGGATGTTCTCCTTCGATTCAGCCGCTGGTTCGTAAATGGTCATAATAGTAACAGCACTTCAGACTAACGAAAAAATACAGCAACTGCAACTACTAATATACGTTATTTAATAAGTAATCAATATTTAATAACGATTTGGGATATCAGCATCGACAGCATCGACTGTTTGATTCACCAATAATGAATTTTTTAATCAGAGCAGGCGGTATTGTTTTTCAACATTTTTTTAATATTTTGGTTGCTAAATCATATGTTTGAATCGATGAATTTTCCTACCTACTGCAGGATTTTACCTTGCAATATATTAACTAAACTGCCAAAACGAATATTGAATGTCCTGGACATATATTAGTCAGTATTTTATTTGCCTGTTCACTTAACGGTATTAATGACTATTTAAAAAAGACTATTTCTTATAATCTACGTGTTTTTGCTGGAAAGCAATATTATAAGTGTCTTATGTTTAAGTATTAAATACAGCTCTTGTCTGTTGTATAGCAGATAAATATTTAAAACATGCGGACGATATATATGGTTAAGCATTGCAAGCAAACATCAATTGTAAGCTCCTAAGTAAATACTGCTTATATCTACATTTTTGGGTAATCAATTCAAAACAACAAGCTGCGCTATCTTTGACCCGTCGTGGACTTAGCATTATTAAAGTTTTACTCTTTGCCATTATATACAGGTTGTACTGTCAGTTTAATCACTTGTTTCCCGTTAATTTTACTGCTATTTACAATTTTATTTCTCCAATAAAACGCCGACTATTACGAAAGTATCATACTGTTTTGACAAACGCGAAACAAAGGAAGTTGATATTTGGCCTATAAAATTCAACAAACAGCTATGGCGAATTTTATGAGGCTACTCTGGTTACTATCTACGTGTCTTGGATTTCTTACTGTGAACGTGAGTTATTATTTGTTTGTTTTTGAACATTTCTTGAGATGCATGAAGCTGCTTGGTTTCTTTTCAATCCACGTATGGCTATTTATTTTTTGGAATAGGATTCGAAAATGTTTTTAAGAGATGCATCAGTAAGATTTCTTTTCTAAATATGTATCAAGCACCCGAGAACCGAGGGCATGTTTCTGAGCACACTGAGCAATTTATATATATAACGATTCGTTGTGCATGGCCAAAGATTAATAGACTGCACTATCTCAAGGTACGACCGTGTATTGTTTTACCTAAACCCATTTTTCTAATACTGGAAAAATAAGAATTTCACTGTTAAGCAGTATGTTTTTAAGAGATGCATCAGTAAGATTTCTTTTCTAAATATGTATCAAGCACCCGAGAACCGAGGGCATGTTTCTGAGCACACTGAGCAATTTATATATATAACGATTCGTTGTGCATGGCCAAAGATTAATAGACTGCACTATCTCAAGGTACGACCGTGTATTGTTTTACCTAAACCCATTTTTCTAATACTGGAAAAATAAGAATTTCACTGTTAAGCAGTATGTTTTTAAGAGATGCATCAGTAAGATTTCTTTTCTAAATATGTATCAAGCCACACCGAGAACCGAGGGCATGTTTCTAGGCACACCTGACCAATTTATATGTATAACGATTCGTTGTGCATGGCCAAAGATTAATAGACTGCACTATCTCAAGGTACGACCGTGTATTGTTTTACCTAAACCCATTTTTCTAATACTGGAAAAATAAGAATTTCACTGTTAAGCAGTATAAATTTTAGGTCACAGCTGCATGTTGATAATACATTATTTGTTATACACTTAAGGCTAAATCCACTTTCACCCGTAAATTCAGCATCGTTTGATCGGACTAATAAATGATAAAGCAATACACGGCAAATCATATACAAAAGATAGCGGGAGAAAAAGGGGGGGGGGGCAAAAAATAAGAGAAAAAATAGGAATTACAAAACAGATATGGGGCCATTGTTACGGGTATGTTAAAATGAAGATGCTTAGGAAAAAACACAAGGATTTTATGAAAACTATAGAGTTTTATAATATCTTAACAGTTTAAATTATATGGATGCGTTATCTAAACCACGCAGGGGTGAATTTTTGTGTAACGAGAAGACTTTGCATGGGAATGGCGAACACAAAAGTAGTTCTAAAAACATCACTAAATCTGTCTAATCACATAAATCTCAAGATCCTTTTGTCTGCATTTTATCTAAAATTTAGTGATCAGGGATACGAAATAGGAATTTGGAAATGCAAATTTTAAAATGAAATATATTACTGAATTTTAGGATAGCCAAAGGTTATGTGATTTAAACGTTTTTTAGAAAATATAGCGCACCATTTTTAGTGAAGAATGAAAATTTTCTATCAAAAACGGAAGCTGAGTATCTGATGCCTACTAAAGCAAAATAAGTATTTCGCTGTAAAGTACAACTGAGCGGGAAGCCGAAAACATACAAATGGTATCTATGTTTCGCGGCATTCGTTTATAGTTTTACGTATAACCTTAAAATCCGACAATATGGAGATTGCTTTCTTTGGCACCTAAGCAATCTGATTGCCTGAAAGTAAAGCTTCAGTCCCGAATTATGTTCGTAACTGAACTAGCTGAAAATCAAAAGGAAACAATAAGGGACATGTTTCTAACTACTTGACAACAGAAAAATCACAAAAACAAAACAAACAATCACGGTCGGACGAATTTTTGATGGATATCGGCAACGCAAACGTTCAGACAAAGATAGGAATCGTCAATAAGTCTGAGCCTATACAATATCTTAAGTCTCAGGCCACGCCAGTTTTAAACGAAATCAGTTGACTAAGCCTTCGTCACATTGTGCCAAATAAATAGTTTAGGTTATAGAGGGGCGCAGCAGCAGGAGAAGGACTCACTTTTCCCTAATTTTTCTGCAGTGCTCCCTCCCTCACATTTGAGTACAGTACTCCGGCTTTGAAGTTACATTGCTAAACATTTCTTTAATGCAATTACAGCAACACACATAAAAGGCACGCTATGTTTGTGACTTTATTATGGGAAATCCGAAAGTAAATAACTACAGTTTCAACTGCTATAAAAATCGGTTTTAATGCTTTAGACTTCGGCAAAACCTCGCTCAAGAACTACTACGATACACGACACAATCATCGTTGGTACCACATGTCTTCCAGGCTGGGGTGTTATTTCCATGGCATCGGGCGATCATGTGGAATGCCAGCGTTGTCGTCACGGTACATTCACACCAAAAAGTCCTCATACCAGTTCGTGTCTTCCTTGTACACGATGCTTTCGTGGAATGGAATACACGAAAAATGAATGTACACGCTATTCGGATACGATATGTGTGTCCTGCTCGAAGCTGGTACTCTATGCTAAAAGCCCGAAATGGTCTCAATTTGCAGATGAGTGCTTAGATACGTCCTGGTTATATGGATTGGGTTGACAGTCAAGGACTTTTAAAACAAAATCGGCACAAGAATCTTCCGGATTTGAGTGAAGAAATCAACATTTTTGGTCGATATATACAAGAAAAGCCGACTAAAAATAGTCATAAAGAAGATCGAGA